>JAQBSW010004617.1:0-66931 GCA_029291075.1 Eudiplozoon nipponicum
AGCATGTTATCCTGCCTTCGCACATCCATGCATTAAAACCTTTTTAACCATGACACTTGCTCATAAAAATAACCGGCCTGACGATTGGTGTGTTTTAGTTCGTAGTTCTGTCTTCGTTAGCTTATCCTAGTGTATCTTAGAGTCTGAACACAAAAACGGCGAAGAACTAGGCTACCTGAGGGAACGTTTAATGATGAACAACTGCCCAAGAGATTCATACCTGTCAACATCAGATCACATCTGATTCGTACTAAATAGGATACCGTCAATCAGGATTTCTTAATTTTACCATTTAGAGGCGACCTATAATAGCACGGTGGTTAAATCGCACCACTGATGATAATTTCCCCAGTGTAGAAGCTAACATCACATTCAGCACACAGCAATTCATAATGTTGTGTTTTATAGACCAATTGCCAATTCTTTATAAATCATCAATAGTCTACAAATCCTCATTTATATGCGATAGAGTATGTATTTTGACCTATGACAAAGTAATTTATTAATAAAATCCAGCAACATTCATCGCAAAAATTGATCAAAAAGGCCTGGCGCCGTATTTAAATCGGCCTGTCTCCCATATATTTTGGTGGGATGCCATTTGGTGATGAATTTCGTGTTGTTCACCGAGAGAAAAGTCCACAAGAATTATTATATATACTATATGTATATATATATATACTCTATATACGAAGCTCTTTGTAAAAAAAACAACAAGCACGCCGCCTAAACATACAATAGATTTATCAACACGATGTGTTAATCGATTGTCCACGAGTCACACAATCCAACAGCAATTTACTAGCGTGCAGGCCGGCCCGAACACCCTTTGGACCAGCTTCAACAAACAATTGATCAGATTGGCAACAAACTGAAGCAAAAACAGCTGCGCAAACAACATCACTAACATTGTTAACAGTAGCATAAATTGCACAACAATACGAGCGATCAATATGACAATCTGGACACTCTGTGACAAAATGAAACTGAAGAATCAGGCGAAACGCAAAGCGACATCCCACGATCGCAAATAGCGACATTCTTCACTAAAGCGAAATGAAAGACAACACGTAACAGCCAACAAAGCTAATAATTTTTTAAATCAAGTTTGCGAGCTCAAAATAAACATCAATCCTATTGTATTTACCAATAGAACAACAGCAAAACTACCTCGTGTCTGACGGTGGATTCTCTTTATTAAGTGATCGGTTAAATAAAATGGAATTTGTGTTTATCACCGCCCGCGCAATCAATTATTGCTTAGAAGTGAACACGTGGTCAAAACTCAATTCATCAATCGAAGAAAAACCATATGTCAAACCTCACTGTGCAAGACATTGAGAATGACCTTTACATGCCGACAGACACACACATGTGCACAACAAAATAAAACCGCGATAAACCATAAGCAATAAATAGAAGTTGAACAGAAAATCAGACTATTTGCCACCCGCTTAATCAAATGGAAACCAGGGATATTTATAAATAAATGATTTTTAAGTGTTGCTGGGTATTCCAAAAGTAACAAGGCCAAGATCGACTTTGATATCAAATGTGTTTTCTCTTCTAATGAAAAATATATTGTAATGTTCGAAGGCAATGGACATTATAAAGTTGGTTATTACTATGAAATAATTACAATATTAGTTGTTGAGTGTTGGATGGAAGCGAATGCGCCAGACGTAGTGTTTAATATTCAGATCCTGAAAGAAATTGGCACGAACACTTGAAAAGCAAAAACATAGAGCAGGCAGTACTCGTTAGAATTGTTTGACAGGTTATTCAAGAAAAGGGTAGCGAGCTAGTAGTCTTCCATCTCCATTAGGAATGGGTGACTAATGACAGGTTTATGGCACGTTTCTGATAATGAATAGTAATTTTTTTAAATTCATAATGCATTGGTCGGCGCGGACTATAAAATGGTCGTTATATTAAATGAATCTTGCAGAATGAATAAGCGTGAATAGGCTACTGCAAAAGAGTCTTAAATTGTAGCCTCCAGGTTGGAAAGATCTGCGATTCTTGGTTGTGTTCAATTTTATCGCGTACTGGTGAGACCTTAACATTCAATAAGAAGTCAGTGGATGCCTGACAGGTTTCATTTCCGTAGGCAGAAGTCGCAAAATTTCTGCTTACGTGTCTGAGTGCCTGAATTAAATGGGAGAAGTGCTACGGGTGACACTTCCTCCTTTGAACCGTTACCTCCAGTTTTGATAAATGCAAATCGTGAAGCATTTCTTAAATATTCTCAACCTCAAAATGAATCGTTTAATTTTGATATCGAAACTACTACGGGATAAAGCTCCTGGGATGGATGGTCTCCCTTCGGAACTATTTTAGTTTTGGAGATCCAGTGTTCGAAATGATTTGCACGTTTTTCCTGAGGTATTTGCTACGCTCCCAGAATCAGACATAGTCATGAAAGCCAGTAGCTGGCCTCGAATACACTGGCTATGTTATTCTGTCAGCCCAAAAAATAAAATGTGATAAAGCTAAATGTCTCACGAACTATCATTGTGGTCAATTTTGCTCAGAAGACGTCGACTTTAGAAAATGGTGCATTGTCGCTAGTCATCAGCCAATTCGTCTGCTTAAGCTCGCGATTGAAGCCTTATGGATGTGCTTTTGTTGGAATTTCTAGACTTACTAGTCCTGATGTAGTTAACTTTGGCAAGTTCTCTAATCCATTCTGGAAATACCCGACTATATCACTGACCGCGATGTCCAGTCTTTAAGTCAAGCATACTAGATTCCACCGAAATCGATGCTTATTGCTTCCACCACGTGGCTCACGTCTTTGTCGGTTAAGCTCGATGGGCGGTAATTACGGGGACAACTTACATACTGACGAGTTATATCTGGTTGCTCTTCAATGTGCAGTAACAATCCCACCTAAATAATGAATGGTGTTTGCGTCGGCTTAGTCGTTTTCTAAGAAAGCTGCTTACACACTCTGCTCGCGAAGTTGCTCAAGCAGCTCTGATTCACAGAAAAGATACACAAAGATTGTCATAGCCTGATACTATTTTTCGAGATGGCGGCCACGTGATTACGCTGAAGCATACTCTTACTAGCCAGGAGATTTGACTGAGCAAAATCACAAGAATATAGAGGCAGCAGGGTCAAATGGAAAATTTTAGCCAATTTGCCTTATGGGGATTGAATTTTTGAAATCCGCCGTGCGGAAATCATATTCACAAATTTATGTATGTGTGTATTAAATACGATCGGTTGCAGAATATCCTTAACGTGCTAAATTATTAGATTTAAACTGACGTTTCAACGAAAAGTTAAGTGCTTCAAACTGTTTGATTCTGTCATTGTATGCATTCATTTATTTATTTTAAGTCTAATGGAAGGATTTTGATTATATGTACTTTGTCACTATTGATCGAACATTGCATCAAGTTGCAAAGACAGTTCGTCCAGTAGAACGGTTTCTACAAAATTTGGCACTCTACAATTACTGTCCCAAATTTGCTGCGGACGCGAAAACGTAATTTCTTATTTGACCTCAAATTGCATGTAGTATTCTTTAAATCAAGTTTGCGAGCTTGAAGTAAACACCAATCCCATTGTATTTAACCAGTCGTCGAACAACATAAGGAAACTACTACCAGCCGCAACGCACTGACGCGTTTCGACCTTCCTTGATCATCATCAGAGTACGACGACAAACTGACTATCGAGTATCAAACCGCATTGAATATATATAGAAATCAAATTTAGATATGCGGCTCTCACCTCTAACAGTCTCGCATACATTGAACTTGACTGGAAATGTCGGCTGCACAATTTCTATGCAGTCACGAACATTAACTGTTTGTAGCTTTCGCCACATATACATTTATAGGCAATACAATTTAACAATAATTGTTTGCGCGGGTGGTGGTAACAATTCTTTAGTCTTTGGTGTTTTACTTCCAGAAGCTCATAGGCAGTTTTAAGGGTGCCACCACCAATCAGTATTGTTTAAGTGTATTGTTTATATATGTATGTGGCTTCTAACAGTTAATGTTGTGTTGCATGAAACAACAGCCATTTTATTTCAGTCAGGATTCAATGCGAACAATAAATTGAGAGCTATCAATTGATTCCATATATATCTGTCTGTTTGATCCTCGCTAATCGAATTGCCCGTCTTACTCTGATGATGAGAGCAAGGAATCATACATCCAGTATTACCGCTATTTTATGTTGTTCGACGACTATTAACAGAATTGGTGTTTACTTCAAGCTCGCAAACTTGATTTAAAGAATTTGTTACCACCACCCGCGCAAACAATTATTGTTAAATGTCATGTAGTATGCTGGACGGATGGCGCAATGGATGGAATAATAGATTCTGAAGAACACATGCCCAGGTACGTATCCCATCTTTGGAATTTTCTTTACGGTACTTGAAGAGTTCACAATAAGGATGAAGCCGGTCTACTGGATAAATTGCCTTTGCTAACTGATGCAATATTGAGTTCACACTGACAATATACATTTGCTTAACAATGATTGATTGCGCGGGGGGTTGGTAACAATTCTTTAAATCAAGTTTGCGAGCTTGAAGTAAACACCGATCCCATTGTATTTAACCAATCGTCAAACAAGAACGAAGCTACCGCCAATCGCACTGCCGTCGTACTCTGATGGTGATCATGGAAGGTCGAACGCGTCAGTGCGTGCGACTGTCGGTAGTTTTGTTATGTTGTTCGACGACTGGTTAAATACAATGGGATTAGTGTTTACTTCGAACTCGCAAAATTGATTTAAAGAATATACATTTAGGTTTAGCTGATTTGAAATGGAAACCGTTAGCAAATCTTATGAGTAGTTTACGTTGTACCAATGATATTACGTGCTATACCATAGAGAGAGCATGTAGATGATTGCTTCCTACGTAACGTGGACGATTCAAATATAGAATAAACGTAGACGGGTACGCATAAAAAAATTTATTTTGCATTCCATGTTGACAAAAGTTTATTCGACTGAAATTACAGAAATTCTTAAATTAAGTATCATTAAATACAATACGTAAATACGAGTGTAGTATTTACTAAAGCTCTCGGTACAATTTTCATCTACCTCGACTATACAGAGATTATTGTATTACTGTTCCACAACCAAGACTCTACCTAGAGAACCTTTCATACTCTCGGTATGAAATTTGCATCTAAATATAAGATCTTACTACAGCGTCTCCAATCACTCCAACTTAAACGCTTTTATGTAATGAACTGGATGCTATTGATATGTCTACCCATCGTTGTATATGTATCAATAATTTAGGCAATTTAAATGACGAGACGAATATGAGAATCGCGATAGCTAGTGTAACCTTCGCTATTTGTGAAGAAACGCGAGTATCTGTATTGTATCGGGTCGTGCAATTTTGTCATATACTAGTGGAAATGAGTCCTTATGAAGCGAAGATTTTAGCTGTTTACAGACATTCGACCACCTTCGATATATGTTGCCTAAGACAATAAGAAACGCTGACGTTCGTAGACGTATTTTTAGATAGGCCAATAGTTTTTCTCCTTAGAAAAATCAATGAGGCCTCATCTATTGTGTCGGTTGGGTTACATTTTAACTATGCCTTCATTTCAATTATTCAGTGGAGCATTTTGCTCTCAGTCGGAGCCATATTGCCTTAAGAAGTAAAGTAAATGGGTTTAAACATGTCGGGAACAGCTTGAGTCAGCACAAATTAAATTGGGTAGCATAGGACTAGGTCGACGTGCGCATTTTAGATTTTGGTTGCAAATGACATCTACTCGAACTCTATTGCTATCTAGTTGCAGATATTTGGTAAAATCATCTTCGTAACTTTTTGTCTTAGTTGGGCTGTTAAATGCGAGGTTTGGTCTTGTTTATGAAGCGATGTAATGGAAACCACAAGCAAGCTGAATTGACTATATCGCCTTATCTCAAAGTTTACTTGACCTATTTAACGATGTGTAGAGGTCTAGACTGCATTGTTTCTGTGTGTTACCTAGGTAGGTATGCTTATCTGAACTAGATCATTCCCTTCATACATCCTTCTCCTTTAATACCTTTTTGTTTTAAATTATTAGATGTCTTTTTTAAGTATAATCATTTTTTTTATTTTTCTCGTGGCTATATGAATGCTCAAGCTTGGCGCTTATGTAACGCAGAATTTCAGTCAGGTAGAAGATGCTTTAAGTGTAAAGGGCGTTAAGATCGTCACACAACGGTAATGGTGAATGACTTTTTGATAGCTGTGCGGAACAGATTATATTTAAGTAGCACAAACTTAAAATGGAGTGTAAGACGTTGCGCCACATGGTGTCCTCCATACCTCAGACAACCGTGGGCTCAAATAGATAATGTAGCAATAATACATAGATGGCGTGGTTGCATTCAGAATTGTCTTTCTCTCTGGAACACGTATGTCGACTCGTTCCATTAATTTATCCGTTATAGATTTAGAATTCTTTCCGTCCGGAAATGCTAATGAGATGGCAGAAGCGTTCGCATCAGGTAATAGCCACTGATTGTTCCAACTTATTCATGAGAAATGTCCGAGAAAATTAGAAGTTAGCGAAACTATAAAATATAGTAACAACCAGCTAACAACCGATAAAATAAGTCGTCTAAATTGGTGGGTTGAAGACTTTAAAATTCACTTTTCTTGGGCACCTGCATCAATTCCGATTCCCGAAATCATGCCAGTATCAACAGTGTGGAACGTTAATCTCGAAGAACCATCAGAGTTAGAAATACGCGATGCAAAGCAGCGTGGCCTAATGATTTGCTTCTAGGCTTATGTAAAAAATGGTGGCGATATTATTCCGGGATGGTTAACTAACCTTTTTTATAATGTACGGGATTAAGGAGGCCATACCACTTGCTTGGAAAGAGTGGCAAATCTTCAAGAAAGGCAATCATAATTCCTGTGATTAATACCGTGATATAAGTTTGACTTCAATCGTGTCTAGGTTATTTTCTATGATTATCTGATGTCGTCTAAGCGCTTGGTCTGAATAACACACAACGAATTAACACACACTTTTACAATCAGTAGTTGTGTTCGTAAAGGATGTCCATTTTTCCACTTTTTGTTTAATTTTATCATAAAAGCTATTATGAACAGCACACTTCAATACGTTCAGGATGCAGGTGTTGAAGATCCTCCGGGTGGTAGCTTAGTCTATCTTGACTATGCATATGATATCGTACTAGTATTTGACAATCGAAATTCTACTCAGGCCACCCTAAATAGATTAGCTGACATTGTTCCGTCTTTCAGTATAAAATTCGTACCCTTTAAATGTAAGATACTTTTACAGGATCACCCACCACGCACTCCAACTCTGCGATTGCAGAATGTAGATCTGGACATTGTTGACAGGTTTACATATCTTGGTAGCTCTATAATTAACTCAGGTAATATGTCTGACGATGTGAGTTTGATAATCGAGAAATCTATATACCTCGTACCTTCGCCATTTCTGGAGAAACGAAAGTATTTCACTCTGCCTTAATGGTAATATTTACAATGCATCTATACGCGCAGTTTTATTTCGCGCAAGTTAGACAGCTCCTTAGAGTTAATCATTTGAGACGCTTACAAGCATTCGACCATCGGTGTTTGAGAAGCATAGCCCATGTAGGTTACCAACAAAGAATAACCAAGGCCGACATTCTTAGACGTCTTTATGGATCAGCCAATTAGTGTTCCTCGTTAGAAAACCATCAACTATGTTGGCTCGGTCACGTTTTGCTCAGTAGAGCAACGTTCTCTCACCCAACGCCAGCTTGGCGTAAGAAACAAGGTGGGCAGTATTTACATGACACAAACGGTTAGAGTCAATTACATAGAAATTGGGTAGAATAGGACCCGCACGTCTACCAGGATACCTTACTTCTGTGAGTTATCTAGATAAATATATTCATAGTAGCTAGGTACTATCTCTCTCTCATAAATCTCGCTAAAAATTTGTGTGCCTAAATTATTATTTTGTCGTTGTTTATAAAAAATATTTATTGTTTTTGTTTCTTTTATGATTATCGGCTGTGAAACAGTATTTGCTATGGCCCTGCATGAGGATGATGTGGCTATATGGCTTTAAAGCATCAGTTATTAAATGCCATCTGTGATGAGAATAAACGAATGTTCTAAATGCAAATTAGTACTTAAACACTTAAACGAATGCCCGATATTTCTCCTAATAGGCTCAAGCAGACCTTGGAGTCGTATCGCCGGAAAGTCGGCTTCGCATCAGGATCACTCGAGAGAAAACATACATCGGTGGGCGTACACTGCGCATACAATGACAGGAAGCGACAATATCACTAATTTAGTGTCGACAGGAACTTATAATTTCTTTTGGGTATATTGCATGGGGATTAATAACAGCTATCAATAGAACCGACTTGAACATCGCAATTGTATTCAAAAAGAGTCATTTCCATGTATTTTAGTACCTGAAAGTTTAGAGAAAACGCTGCTGGCTCTACTGCTTATAATTTGCTGGTCGCTGGGTCGAAATTTTTATGGCTACCTTGAGTGGTAATATTTTCTGGATAAATCGTATTTATGAATTCTAAAATGATATTTTGTTAGTTTTGCCTTATTTTCCATAACACTTGTCAGTTTTCTATGCTTATGCACGCATAAACGAAGGCCAAACTTTCCCACAAAGCAGAATCTTGTACAGCTTGAGGCGATATGACCGAATCAAATTAGGATTACTCCATGCATGTGTCTGTCCACTGTGCCTATTACGGCGAGATTTGTGCTTCGATATTAAGGATGCGATATCCATCTTTATTGTCCTGTAGAGGTTTGCATCCCGTTATCCGATGAATATCCTTTAGACTGCCAGGCTTGCACGTACAATGTTATTAGAACATTCGGCAAAACTGGAGCAACCCTATTGACTGTTTAACCTCTCTCCTTAAATTTGCTTTCCGAAAGCTCTCGATTATTTCTTCATACCTGTAACTCATATCTGTCATGAACAAATGATTTTATTAAAAATCAGTAGGTGTGATATCTCGGTCTTTCACGGAATGCAGTAGTGCGCCTAGACTCAAGGGAAAAGCTTAAAATACAGAACCAAGGTCGACTTACCTTAAGTCTAATTTATAATCCTTCTCGCTACCAAACATAATTTAAATGTTTATTAAGGCATTGTACAACGAGTTTAGTAGCAATAAAACATTTGAATCAATCCCCATCATAAAACCACCAGGTAAGAGCGCAATCCAGATTCCAAACTAAAAAAAACTGATTAAAAAAGCGAAAAACAAAAACGAGGCTTTCTCAAAGGGATTTCGAATAAATGCTCGCAAGATTTGTGGTAATTCAAAAGGATGTTTAGTTGCACTAAGGTGTGGCTCTAACTTCCAGCTCTCTCACGTGCGAGAGGTAGTTGCGATGTTGGTTGCAAAATTTTCGTAGTGCAAATAATATTTGATTTTAACATTGCCGATATCATTGGCAATATATATTAAAAGTGCAATTTTGGTGTTTAAATGTTCATTTTTATCGTATTAATCATATTTGCGACTGTGATGGAAACACCAGTCCTGCCTTTTACCAGTTTCTCCTGTATTTGAAGTTTCGTCGATTTACCGATCGTTTCATTTATATATTTATTATGATTATTATTGACTGTATTTGTTGAAAGCAGAAATAACCAGTTCTCCCCCACCGCGTCGATCTAAAGGCAAAGATCTATCAAATATACTAGGCCCCGGCTGGAAAGATGACGATTCCGATGCGGAACGCCGTAGACGTCGTAGACGGCGTCATGGACCAGTTTTATCCTCATCGGACGAGAGCAGTGCTGAGGAAGAAGAACATTCTATCGAAGGCGATGATGCTGCCGCCGCTCATCAGGATACAGGCAGACGATCAGGACGAAAAGGAGGCTCCGATGCAGACGACGATGATTTCAAGCCACCAAGCAGTGATGGTGGTTCAGATGATGAAGATGAGGCTGATGATGCTACCGAAAGCAGTGCGAGTGAGTCTTCAGATGCGTCCTGGCGTCAAGCTGTTTCGTCAAAACGCAGGAGGGCTGGTCAACTTTCACGAAACAGTAAAAAGAGATTTAGAAACGGTAGACGTGGTCGAAATACGAAATCCGCTGAAAGGTATGCCTATTTTGCAGTAAATATATTACATAGTAAATGCTATATGCATAGTGCACTATTGAAAGTTTTTTTTATTACCACCATTACAGCATAAAATTCTTTGTTTATACTGAAAAATGTATGTACTTAATGGGTCAGATGTTTCTATTAAGATCGCAACCTTGATTGTAGTAACTGTTATCACCGCCCGCGCAACCAACTCTCGTTTAATTATTTAAATATTCATTTCAGTACTACTTCCCCATGCAGCGTGGTGTTTGTTCAGTAATGACAGATTTGGGATGGTTAGTTTGAACTTTAGGTCTAAATAAATGCCATATGAGCTCCACTTAAAAAACAAAAGACCAAGTTATATATATATATATATATATATATATATATATATATATATATATATATATTATTTTTTCCGTACAAGTTAAGCAATGTATAGGATAGGCAATTCATCTATATCGGTTTCGTTCTCATCAAGTACTGTCTAGAGTTTAGCCGCAGACAGGACTCGAACCTGGATACAATTTCTTAGGAGTCGGAATCTTTTCAGAGACAATAAAAACGGATTTGTATATAATTAAAAAAACAGATTTGTTCTTTCCGCGGCGAAATTCTAGAGAGTACGTGAGTAGTTTCCAATAGGGACGAAAACTTTGCTACCTTATACATTACATATTTTATACCAAAAATGTGTATTTAATAGAATTGGAGTTTATATCAGGCTCGCAACCTTGATTTATATAATTGTTATCAACATCCGCTCAATCAGTGATCGTATATTTGTACAAATTTTCAATTTAATACCACCAAGTTGCGTGGTGTCTGTTCTATTACGACAGCTTGGGGTTGGCCATTTGGAACATTATATATAATGTGATGTCTCATAGGATCCATCTAAAGGAAAGGTTAACCAGAGACAGGTTGTTATACAACTGAAAAGTATATTCAGTGTGCGGCAGAGTGGCGTGGTGGACAGAGTCACAGAGTACGAAGCAAGTACGCTCCGACTCGAGCCTGTTCGGCGGCAAAATGCTGTATAGTACTTAAAGAGTTCCCAATAAGGACGAAACTGGTCTACTGGATGCTTTGCCTCAATGCTCAGTTAATACTGTCGAATTTATATTATCTCAAATAATTATTTGATTGTGTGCTTTAAATCGGATAATTGGCTGGCAAAGCTATGTCAATGTCTAAATATGTAATCTTTTGATAGACATTGTATAATATTACCAACGCTAGCTGGCAATTTCATGGATGAACTCATACTAGCAGTGCATTCTAAATGACAGCTGTGATTTGTTCCTGAGGCGATGTGGTAGAGAACCTGAATGCTACTCTCTTTTTTATTTATTACCACTGCACTAGCAGCCTTAAGTATTAAAAGACAGTAGCTTTAATAGAGATGAAACCATGGTGTTTTAGTTAAATTGTCTTTCAAATTAACATCTTACCACCTCTTCTTTAGAAACCGTCGGAAACGTCATTCCAGTTATGAATCAGATGATTCAGAGGATGAAACTAGTGAAAGTAGTTCTAAAGGATGGAAACGTAAGCGTGCCAAAGTTAACACTAACAGCAGGCGAGTTATTCCACAGTTTGAAGAAGACTCCGAGGAAAATTCAAAACAGTCAAAGGAAACAGAAGAACAAGACACAGGTATTATGCAACCGCGGCGAAAGAACAAAATTGAAGAAAATTCTTCGGAAGAGGACTCTGAATCAAAAAATAGCATTCACCTTAAGAACTTGAAGAAGTCGGCCAATGTAATTGATAAAAGAAATACAGGTCAACGAGTTGATGATGAAGATTTCGATGCATCTGATGGCAGTAGTAATGTGGAGGAGCAAGATGATGAAAGTTGTAGCGACGGTGCCAGCTCGAATGATAATATTATTAATGGGCAAAATAAAGTCGTAGACAAGAAGAAATCGTTGGATGAAGGCTCAACCCGATTTACGTGAGTTTTTTGTTAATATAGCTAGATAAATAAATTTTACCTTAATATGCTTTACTAATTGATATTCGAGAAGCTATTGCAATGTAACGATAAAAAACTGTGCTTTTGTTTTCGGCTCGGATTAGATTTTTAATTATTACGACTTATCACAGCTTCTGTCTAATATGATTGAATTAGACAAACTTTGATTACGCACGTGGTAATAAATATTACTTAAGCAAAGTTTCTGGACGTGAAACAAATACAATATCAATCAAATATTAATACCGAGAATTTTCTGTGTTACCACTTGTGTGAAGTTTGAACTAGCTTTGAGGATGACTGCGGGAACGGGCAGTCGAATCGACAGCACAACGCAGACGTATCTACAAAAATGTAACGTCACCATGTAATCAAAATAAGTTGCGTTGCTGAAAGATGATTTACCATTCAAAGAAAAATTAAAATTAAAATATCATTTTGTTGTCCATCGCGTAACGTTTATGGTCGCTTTTTGACTTGATAATCAGTAGTGCACGACTGTAAATTGACACGTGTATATTAATCAGAAGTTTAGTATTCAAAAGAAAAGAAAATACCTAATTAATCAAGCGCGTGTTCATTGTACCTATTGGCGGCTTTATTTTGAGATTACTTAACTACACATTACTATATTTCAGTTATACCCATTCTACAAAGAATTCTTTCAGACTATGTGATTCCTGGTGTAAAAATATAACGTCGGTGGAACTTCTCAATTTGTCGGATTTTCTTTTTGTAGATCAGAATTTTTAATTGACCGCTACCACACACGCACAAAAATTTTTGGATAATTTTGGATTTGCAGACAAATTATCAATTGATCTTTGGCACCCAACCACACGATTATCTCAAGTAGTTTTCTTTCTTTAACAAATTATTTCGCCTGCCTTTATCGGCAGCTGAAATATTTTTGTTAAGGAAAGAAAACTACTGGAAAAAAAAACAACTGCGTTAGTCAAGACGCAGATCAGGTAATTTCGATTAATTCAGTTTCGCAAAAAAAATTCTTTTGACTTCTCATCGCCTTTTTGTAGCTTTCCCTACTTACACATACATATCTTAATTAAGCTATCTCGAGTTGCGCAAATGGTGCTTATTTTAATTCGAAAACGATTATTATCTAGCATAGTCAACTTAAAGCATGTAAATGCCGCGAACATTTCATTTTATTTCATCATAATTGTGTTGTACTTTAGTTAAAATGTCTTCAATTTTATTCCTTCTAGTTTTATGAGAAATTTAAAATATCATTTGAATAATAATTTAAGATTTAAAATCTTCCTATTTAACCTATTTATGTTTACTTGAATAGTTCATTCTTGTTTTGTGTGAAAGTATAATTGATTTACTCTTTTTAACAAAATAAATAATTACATAATACACCTTTTGCTAAGTGTGATCAACTCTAAGTATTAAAAAAATCGGTCTTATTGCTTAACATTTACAGACTATAGTTAGAAGCCACCTCGTCGCGTTGCACTACTTTACATTGCTCTTCTACTAACTATGTAAATATAATCACATCTCGTAGATTCAGATGAGTCAAGATAAATTTAATATACAACAATTTCAAAAGATTCGTTCAACAAAATTTTATAGATTATATATATATATATATATATATATATATATATATATATAAATTCTGCGTCATATACAAACGATAACTAAGGTGACTTTAGGCGCACTAATTGAGGTCGACATGAGAAATATTTAAACGAACATTGGTTGCGCGGGTGGTGATAACAATTATTATAATCAAGGTTGCGGTCTTGATATAAACACCTGACCCATTAATTACTTACATATGTCAGTATAAACTAAGAATTGTATAGTGTAGAAAAGGCAATTCATCCAGGAGACCGGTTTCGTCCTTGTTAGGAACTCATCATCTACTGGCCAGAATTTGCCGCGGACAGGAGAAATATTTGATTAACACTAACTGTGACTCTGGTCGTTTGTCTAGAAAATGACTTTTCGAGAAAAAATACTTAATTTATGCAAATAAAGACTACATTTAATCTAGCATTACGATCATCAATAAACATGACTGTCTTTTACATGCAGGAATAAAAATATACGTGCTAAACATATAAATTTGAAATCTCACGCTAGGATTTTGATTATATGTATGTTGTCAGTATAAGCATGCATCAGGTAGGAAAGGAAACTCATCTAGTTCACCGGTTTTGTCCTTTGTCGGAGATCTTCAAGTACTATCCAGAATTTACCGTTGACGCGGCTCAAACCGGGGAAGATTTGCTTCGAAGTTTGCAGCTAATGACTGCGCCAACCGTACCATATACTACACTAAATTTCAAGTTATACGAATTTAGATATCATCTTCGGCATCATCACTGGCATCAATAAGGTATCCATCAACAACTGATGCTTCACTGCCGTCTAACCATGAGAATATTTTTGAAAGGAATTAAACACATCAATTTTGTATATTTATTATAATAACACATAATAATTTAAATAAACAAATATTAAATGTGACTAGTTTTGAAGGACAGGATCTAAGGTAAGGCGAAATCAGCAGTATGGCTCCCTTGGTGTTTTCAATTTATCGCTACATAAAGAACGACCCAACCCATAAATTAACTCTGCAGTACTACGAAGTGAAATTTAAGATGATTATATTAGAAATCAACGACAATATCGCCACTGAGTTCTGTTCGATGCCATATCGCGCAGGGTTCAAACTCAAAAACAATCATGCAAACGTGGATCAATCCAGGTAGATGAACGGGTCCTATACTAAATGAACATTGGTTGCGCGGGTGGTAATATTAATTATTATAATCTAGCTTGCGATCTTGATATTAGCACCTGACCCATTAATAATTTACATAAGTCAGTATAAACTAAGAGTTGTATAATGTAGAAAAGGCAATTCATCCAGTAGACTGGTTTCGTCCTTATTGAGAACTCATCATGTACTGGCCAGAATTTGCCGCGGACAGGGCTCGAACCTGGGAACATCGGTTTTGAATCTGGTGCTCTAACCACTGAGCCGCTCTGTCGCACACTACACTACACACTATTTTCAGTTATATACTAACTAATTTTACTTGGTTTGTCTATTTTCCTTTAGTTATAGCTCATATGGCATCCATTTAGAGCCAAATTTCCAACTGTCCGCGTCAATTTCTGGCCGGTACATGATGAGTTCCTAATAAGGACGAAACCGGTCTACTGGAGGAATCGCATTTTCTACACTATACAATTCTTAGTTTATATTGACTTATGTAAGTTATTAACGGGTCGGGTCCTATTCTCTCCAATTTTTTTATAGTTGATTTTTTTAATCCAAATCTGTTCACCTTTCTTAAACAAATCTTGAACTGGTTGCGAGAATAATGTTTTACCGCAAAGTCGAACCGGGTACATACGTAAATCGTGGCAGCGTTCGCGCAAATGATGACGTTTTTTTGTCAGTTTAACGAGGAGCACATGTTGCCCACTCCAAATATACGTCTACAGATATCAGCGATGCTTATTCATTGTTCATAACCTATGTGGGCTATGCTGCTCAAACAACAGTAGTCAAATACAATTTAACAATTATTGATTGCGCGGGTGGTGGTAACATTTCTTTAAATCAAGTTTGCGAGCTTGAAGTAAACACCAATCCCATTGTATTTAACTAGTCGTCGAACAACATAACAAAACTACCGCCAGCCGCAACGCACTGACGCGTTTCGACCTTCCTTGATCATCATCATAGTAAGACGGCAATCTGACTAGCGAGGATCAAACTGCATTGCATATATATATAAATCAAATTTAGATATGCGGCTCTCACCTCTAGCAGTCTCGCATAAATTGAACTTGACTGCAAATGTCGGCTGCACAATTTCTATGCAGTCACGAATATTAACTGTTTGCAGCTTTCGCCACATATACATATATATGCAATACAACTTAAACAATAATTGATTGCGCGGGTGGTGGTAACAATTCTTTAAATCAAGTTTGCGAGCTCGAAGTAAACACCAATCCCATTGTATTTAACCAGTCGTCGAACAACATAACAAAACTACCGCCAACTGAAACGCACTGACGCGTTTCGACCTTCCATGATGATCATCAGAGTACGACGGCAAACTGACTAGCGAGGATCAAACCGCCCAAAAATTAGCAATGCGGCTTGATCCTCGCTAGTCAGTTTTCCGTCGTGCTCTGACGATAATTATGGAAGGTCGACACGTGCCAGTGATTCGACTATTATTTCTAACTTCAAAAAGGTAATCGGATTTCGTGCATTAAACATCCTGTTGTTATCTTGACTACAGTTGTATCTATGGTACTTGCTTCCATTATCTTATGCTGTCTCAGGGCTTTGCGTTAATCAAATACACAATAACAAACTGGATGCCGGCCAAGAGACATGTATTTCGCTGTCCCACGATAACCGTCTTGCTATATTACAAGAGCAAATTTAATCTGGCGGTTCTTAATGATCTTTTCGATAGTTTGTTGAAAATAAATATAACTAATAAATTCGTAAATATTACCTGTGTTCTCTACAACAACTCTTCTAGACGTGTTAGGGTCTACAATGAATTATCGCAAAACTATTACTAACAGTAGTGTCCATAAAAGATGGACATTTTCCCCCTTTCTGATTAATTTAGTAATGGAAGTCATGAAGTACACTCTTTCAAAAGTTCAGGATGCACGCTTCGTATATCTCCCAAGCTGTATTCTGGGCGATTCTGCCTAGGTCACCTTCAATAGATAATCAGTCGTTGTTTAGTCTTTCGGTATGAAATCCGTACCTTCTTAATGCACGTTGCTTTTACTGGATTACACATTACTCAGTTTTACTCCGAGGCTTCAATGGGAGGATTTGGACGTAGTAGACACGTTTAAATATCCTGGCATGTGGATATTTAACTAAGGCAATATTAGTGACGAAATCAATATGAGAATCGTGAGTAACCTTTTACCAGCGTTTGCCATCCATGTTAAAACGCGAATAATTTACCCTGCCTTAAAGGTTTTTTGTACATTGCAACAGTACTTGAAATTTTTTATGCGCTAGCGGAACTTGGTCATTTAGAATCGAAAATCTTGACTGCTTACTAAATTTGACCATAGTTGTTTGAGAAGCATAGCCCGTATAGTTTACCAACAATGATTAAGCAAAGCTGATATCCGTAGACATAATTTTGGAGCGGGCAACTATAACTCGTTAGACGAACAAATAATGATCCATCAACTTCACTGGAACGGTCACATTTTACGTAAGCCTTCAGTTCAATTGTGCAGTAAAGCACTATTCTTTTAGCTAGCGCTCGATTTTTTTAAGAAGGCAGGTGGACAGATTCGGACATTGTATATTTAGTTAAAATCAACTTCAGTCAAATTAGGTGGTATAGGACCCGTTCGTCTTCTGTGATGTTTTCACGTGTGCAAAAAAGGTTGAAACCCTGTTTATATGACAATGAAGCATTAGTCACTTTTGACTTTTGTATGGCTGGGCTTGATTGTGATGATGATAAAACCCTGGCATCTAACCGAGATCAATGGTGGGCTTGTTGCAGATCTCTAATGCAATCTTAACTTTGTTTTCATAGTAAGGCAGAGTTAAATGATAGGTTTGGTCGTTTTATATAGAGCGATAAAATTTAAACATCAAGGAAGCTGTATTTCCCATGTGGCCTTGCCTTAAATCTCAGTATATATAATGTGTGCTATACCTGTTAATAGTAAACACACAATGGTCTTGGAAAAAAGTCTTGTACTCTAACCTCTACTGATATTAGTTATCGTATTTCGTATTGTTCATCACATCATCCACTGCCACATATATCAGTTTTATATATATATATATATATATATATATATATATATATATATATATATAACTTGGCGCAGAGTATTCATATATATTTACCTGATTTTCGGATTGCGTACCGAAATATTTGAATCCACTGTCATCATGATTTTTGCAAATATTTCGGTCTCCAATTACGGAGACCTTTTTCAATGCCAAACACATCACACACTTAGTTGACAATCAATATGTCAAGTGGAAATATTAATTTAAACCGCCTCATTTATACTTGTTTTTAGATCTCTTAAGCATATATATGTTGAGAGTATCTAATTGATCCTCTTCATTAATTACTCTTCGTTAACTATTTGTTGCTTTTTTAAAATTCTTATTTTGTGCTTATATGTGTAAAATAATTTTTCAAATATTTTTATTAATTTTTTACATTTTGATCGTCTCATGATTATCTGGCATTTAGGCAATGGATATTTATAGTTGTATTTCTGTCGGTTATGATGATGATGATGATGATGATGGTGGTGGTGGTGATGACAGGCTAAATCTTCCTCGTTATATCTTTCCAGGTGCTACTTAGAATGCGAAGCTATAAATTGGCGTGCCGGATACTTCTATAGAATATGAGCCCTCGGATTCTGGCAGATAGAAGTATGAAAAGAGTCCGCGATTAAGTCAATAAAGCATCCGTGGCACGATAATGCCTACCGGAAAGAGGGCAACTATGGTCTGCTCATGATAATGTGGACAATCTTGATACGACAGAATACCGCCTTTCTATATGCATAATGCAGATCGCTATAGCATGTTGTGATGTGTAAAAGAATGGAAAACTGTTCACCACCGTGGGTTGGCGCGGCTGATGCTGTTGTAAGAGCTGTTTTCAGTCAAGTTCCACCTTCGTACAGTTCCATATCTCGCATAATTTAGCGTTGAAATCACCGGAAAACTCGGGTTTCCGAACGCGCTCAAGCCAAGTGTTCATTTTGATTGTGTTTCGCAAATTCTTCGGTTGCTGTAGAAGAATGCTTGAAAGTTGGCAAAAATATTTGCCAATACGTAGAGCCTATCGTAGGATAAATGCGTTTTTGCTACTCCAGTCAATTAAAGCCTTCGCTACAACACCAGTCAGTGAAATCGCTTTTTCTGTGTATTAGGCAGGAATGTGACATGTTACTGTGTTCTGTAATCAATTATGATCTAGAGATAGGCAATGCGGTACGACGCTTGTTCAATTTGCCAACCGTAGAAGACTATTTAGCTCGATAGGTCAGGTGAAGAGAGCAGATGCAAATAGCAAAAGCAGCTGGGAATTCGCCGTGTGTATTTCGGTGTCCCTGCTGAACTCCAGCCCGTAAGAAACTTGCGTCACCGTCTGTTTTCGCTCTAGATATTGCTGAAATTTATGCAATTTTACACTGGTACTTCCGACTCCTTCCAACGGAAACGACGGTAATTTTAACAAAAACCAACATTCGGTGGTTTTCACGTATTCCTCGTCTTTATTTACTTTGATTCAACTACTTTCTTTTTAAATATTGTATATACGGCTTCTATGAGTACATCCAATGAAAAAAATGAAAGTTTGTATATGCGGCTTCTATGAGAACATCCAATGAAAAAAATGAAAGTTTGTATATGCACTGCGCAGCTTCAGTCGCGTTGAGCATAAGTTGCAAGTCATTGAACCAAATTGACAATGGTTCAAATCCCGGTTGCAAATATTCTGGAAATTGCTCAATGAGTGTTCAATATTGAAGAAACTACTCTTTATGATGAATTACATTTTCTATCCTATGCAACGTGTAGTTTACGCCGACAACATATATATAGTTAAATTCTGCCATTATACTTTACTTAAATATCATTCCCCTAGGTTGAATTGTATCAGTCTTAAAATTATATATATCGGGGTTAGGTGAAGAATAGACTGACCTAAAATATTGGTTAGTAGATAACTAAAAATTGTGTGCTATGCACGACTTGCTTTATTGGACTAAATGCCCCCAGTTAAAATCCCAGACGCGGCGATTCTGACAACTTCGTACGAGTGCTAAAAAATGGCCAATACCGATGATCAATTGCAGTTACTTTCTTATACCATGTTTAGTTTATGATGGCTACATATATATGCCTGTATTGAGAGCTGCAGTATATTATTTCCCTGTATTATTATAAATGAAATATACACTTTCACTTATCTTAATCGTATCGTTCGTAATCAAAATCCGTTGATTATTTTTACCATCCTTATCGCATATGCTTTGTTGTTATGGTCACGCAAACTTGTACATTTATAATTAGCGTGACTAAATCGTAGTTTTCTTAACTGTGTCAAATAAATTGCTCTTTTGTGCTTTTATCTAAACAAATACATGCGCTGATACCGGCTTCTGATATATATATATATATATATATATATATATATATATATATATATATATATACGTTCTGCCGTTTGGCGGTTGAGATTAAATTTTACTGCTTAGACTTTAAAAATCTGGCAAGCGCAGGTCATTTACCTTCTTAGATTGAAAATTTGTAATTTTATTCTTTTTATGATAGAACACAGCATTACAATTATTATAATCAAGGTTGCAATCTTGATATAAGCACCTTACCAACTAATTACTTATATATGTTAGTGAAAACTAAGAATTTTGTAGTGTATAAAAGGCAATTTATCTAGTAGACCGATTTCGTACTTATTGGGAATTCATCACATATTGGCCAGAATTTGCCGCTGACTGGGCTCAAACCTGGGAACGTCTGCTTCGGAATCTGGTGGTCTAACTACTGAGCCACCCTGTATTCGCCTCAGTGGATACACGCGTCTAACAACGCTACTTTTTTTCTTCTGGTGAATGAGTCCCGCCTTCATACACCAAGTAAATTCTGTTGTATTGATTTATCCTCGATTGACTAGTACAAGAACATTGCTTTTTCGATCATATGACGCCAGATGCTAGTTGAACCAATTTCGTGATTGAATGATCTCAGTTTTGTATACCTTTGACAAACGCTTCGGATAAAGTGAAATGTGCTATTAATAAGTTTATTTATTAAAGTATCAATCATTTATCATACCCGATAGGCTAATGCAACTGATTGGATCATTTGTTAAACTTACAGTATTCCCTGTTTTTATAAATAGATGACAACCTTATTAGTCAATTTCACTTGAATGGATTTAACCGCCTACGTTTGACCGATGTTAAAACTCGATAATTAACTTTTTGTTAATTTTCTTGCCTTGGCTAATTCATTTGTCTTTTATATGTGCAGCAGTCGAAATGCACGTAAAGTGATTACTTATCGGGAATCCGAAGATGACACAGACAACAGCGATAATTTTGGAGCTGTTATCGTTGATATTGACCGTAGGCAAAATGGTATCGAGGAAGCCGCGGAAGTGACTAATGGGAGCAAAGAAAAGGCACTAATCGATTCCAAGCAAGTTCACGTTCATTCCAGTATTTCAATTATGAAACAGACCAATAAAATTGCAACTTCTAACGAAGACGTCACACAAGGAAGCGGGGAAGGAGAACATGAAGAGATCCAAGGAAAGTTGTTAAGGCAAAATGAGAACTTGTTTGCTGAAAAACTTAAAAGTCAAATGGTCGTAGGCCAGGAAGAAGCTCTTATCAGTGCTATACAGGTAGAAGAAACAAATATGCCGGCTGCACTTTATAACGCCGAAGCTAGTAAAAGAGCTAAAGAAACCGAACTCAAAAATAATAAATATGATCAGCCTAATAAGGATGAAAATGGTAGTAATCTTGAAAATTTGGTTGTGAACGACAAGCAAATGAACCTTCCGTCTTCAATATCAAACGATGATATACAAACGGACAAGCAGTTACAAATAGCGATCAATAACTTAACTGGCGGTATAGTACCTGATTCTTCAGAGTTAGAAGATGCAACTGTGTCTAATCGGAAGAAGAACAACAATCCAATAGTAGAGACAAACGCCTCCAAAGTATGTGACGAGGATGAATTGAAGAGAATTGTGGCGAATGGCTTTTACCCGAAAGCACAGATAGACAGTAAAATTACCAATGTTAACGGTTTCACACAGCCTTGTACTGGCCAAAATTCTAGCTCAGTAGAAAAGGATAAGATATATTGTCACTCTTCTAACATTACCACGAATCTGGCCATGTCTGATGATGGCAAACATACGTCAACTACGAATTCGTTATTATCAGACGCATCAGCCACCTCTAATGATGCGCAAAGTAAGCTGTCGACAAAATGTCAACAAAATAATACAATGCCTTCGGAAGGTAGTGATGAGGAAGACGTGGAAGACGAAGCCGAAGAGCTTCTGTCTGCGCGGCATAAGAGTGGTTGCCCTGGTCTTCAATGACATTGCAATTAATTTGCGCTTCCTGTTAGTAGTTTTTAAAATAGTTTATCGGTATATATATATATATATATATATATGTATATATATATATATATATATATATATATTTATCTTGCCGGTATATTTCTGAAGTCCAATACATCAGTTGAAATTCGACATTTGTATTCGCTCGATCATTGACAAAGTATTATCGTTTCTATTTAAAAAACTTCCGCAGGTTGGTGTGTTTGCAAAGCGTCTTTGATTCGTTTTTTTCTCCGTCATTTTGGAAATTAGCTAAACGGTTAAAAAATGACTGTTTTTCTCTCACATAAAATGATTTATACTATTTACTTGTAAACCAGTATTCTATAGTAGAAAATGCTCATGAACTGTAGTCTTTGCTTGTATTGTTCTGAATTATGGCTATCTACTTTTTGTCGTTATGTGTAAATTGATATGATGTAACTAGCTAACCCTGCCGAGAGAAAAACTATTTCGCTTATGCTTGACTGTTGTTTTGTGTTCAGAATGGATAATGTGATTTGATTTCATCTGGCAATACCTTACATAAATGTTTATCCTTGCGGTATTCCTTTGTCAAGTTTTTTTAAACCCGATTATCTCCAATTGGATGATTCACAAATTCACTCTCTATTGTTATAACAACATAATTAACAAATATAACCAATGGTAGGAATCTGTTTTTCATGTATTTTATCTATCATTATCGAATCAGCTTAAACATATTGAGCAGTAAACTTTATAAACTCGCACGTTACCTTTACTTGTGCATGTGTAGCTAATAATTTGGAAGCAATGAGTTGACTCCTAGATATACACATCAAAACATAAATGCAGACGTAATAGTTCTGAATTTGAACTCGTTATATTTTGATTGTTTGAAATTAATCTGTCACCAGCGATCCAGATACTGGTAGGTGGTTACTATCCTCTCTAGGAATTGCAAATAGTTTTTGAAAAATAATTGACATCAGCGTTGAAAAGCTGCTTGACACCACCCTAATCTGAATCATAGTCAAAAGTTTTTCATTCCTTTTTCAGTGTAAACCAAACGCGAGTTTGTGCAATATGTTTTTTTAAATCTATTTAATATTTTGTATGCATGTAGTTTTAATTTTAACTTAAACATTTAAATTGCAAATTGTTGTCGTTATAAGGATAAGTTGGGCTGTATTGTTCCTAGCTTTTAAAGTGTCCGCTAATAGGTTGTTTTTCAAGGTAGTATGTAAAATGCTTCATTATAGTGCTCAGAAGAATCTGTTGCTTTTTAGCGTGTCGGTATTTTAATCGATCTGTACTTACAAGTGGGCATTATTTTGAGATGAATAAACGCATCCAAGACAGAGGAAATTATGAAATGAATGTGACAGAGACTCGGCTTTACCATGCATAATACCGTTTTACCTCGGAAATAAAATAATTATTTTTCATCCCGGTAATTGATCGGATTTACGTGTGTATCAAATTTGTATTTCCAAAATTTTCCTTGTAAATAGCCGAATGGTAAACCAAGATTCGGTCTTTGTGAAGATCATCTTTATTTATTACTTCAAAATAAAATTTTCTACGTTGAAATTTATTCTAATGCACTGGACTATATATATATATATATATATATATATATATATATATATATATATTATATATATTGCACCTATGTGTTTGTATTGTTCTCAAACGTATTCTATGAAGGTTTTACCTTTTACTCAAAAATGCTTGAAAATAACCTGTTCCGAATATTTATTCTTCAGCATTAGGATAAGAATATCCTTCCGGTGCCATTTTTACTCCAATTACTATCCAGTTTATTTATGCTAATTTTAATGTTATCTGTTTTTGCTTCTAACTAACCTCTAACTAATGACTAATATTAATAATAAAACGTTTGGTGATGCCCTTACTCCGGTAATTGCCTCAACGATGATTTTTATGTGAGGAATTTATAAAAAATCTTTATTACGTCAAAGTTCAACTTTACTGTAGTGACTTTGGCATGTTTTCGTCTCAAAAATCACGGAAATGAAGATGAAAATATTTCTTGTTTATCATAGTGATTTTTCATCATAATCAACATTGTGCCATTTTGCAGTTAACGTTTGTTAATGTTCGCGGCTTAAATTCCTTATGAATTCTAATATAGCCCATGAATGTGAAATTTTTTTCGACTACGTTGTTTTAGTCGTGTTCTTTAGTTGATTTATTGAAATTTACGGCAACAAAACTTTTTCGAAAGCATACAATCCGAGACCTAAATTTTATTCAAATCCATTTAATTTTTTGCCAAATGGGTTCCTGCTTCTTTTTGATATTTTTATAATTTCATCATGATAAACGCCTATCTAGATATTGTTATTTATGCGGAAGATCAAACTGTGCCTATAGATTTCTGGCGGTTTAAAAATCACGCAGAAAATTTTATTCACCCAAATTTTGTTGTATCCATTAAGTTTGATTTATTGAAATGGAATTTTGTATTATACTATAATATACGTTTACGTATATGCTGAATCCGTTTCTATAAATCCTTTTCGGTCGGCTACGCATATATTTCCAATTATTGCAGCATTATCAATAAATAAATGATTGTCCTTCTCCTACTTAAACTATTTTAAACAAATAATTTTTTCGCATTTAGAGGCATAAATAAATGCGACAGCTCCCTACTCACCTTGTATCTTTAATGCTGTTATATATTTTTATTCATTATAAAGTAAACGTAACATATATATATATATATATATATATATATTAGGCACAGGCTTGTTTGATTGAGTACAGGATAAAATTATTGACAAAAAATCGAACACTTCTGGACTCACTTAACCATTTGAATGAATATTGTTTATGCAGTTTTTTTGCTTTCGGCAGCTAGTTCTAGTTTTGTCGTGCTGAAGATTACACAAAAAATAACGTCTAAATTGTTTAAACTCCGTAAAGCACAGGAGATAGTTCGGTTTTCCCTACATCTGTACAATTACACAAATTTCACACAGCAAACAATAGGCATGTATGTATCCGTGAATTGAGCTTTCAATAGGTGTTTACCTACAATTGCTTGACTAACTATTAATTAGTAATTGATCAATATACGTTATTTAACAATTACTATTGAATATCTCTAAGTATTTATTGAAATGTAGTAATGGTGCAGATGTTCATTATTATAAGTCTTTTTTTATTTAATCTTATTTGAAGGATGCGCATTTTAATTAGTCTGCCTCATGCAATTTGTTTTTAATTTACGTAAGAATATTTTGACCACGATTCAAGAATTCCGAGTTTCCAAAGATACTTCCTTTTATTGCTCAACTGAAGAATTCTCCATTGCTGTTTATAGATATAGCTTTTTTTCATAGACTCGGCGAAGTTATTTACCCAATCAATGTGGTATATATATATATATATATATATATATATATATATATATATATATAATATTACTGATGAAATAGGCTTTTTCAAATTAACTGAAAATTTTATTTTAAAGACGTTTGAAATTGAACACTAGCCTTCGTACAAGAGACCAATATGTTTACTTATGTTTGCGGTTAAACACCAGAAAGCTGTTTGCTCGTTTTTATAAAGTTTTAGTTTTTTGCGTTTAGTTATGTAGCACTTAAATGGGAGACAGGAATACTATCTTCTGGTAATGTAAATCGATGTCCTACCTAGGTGACTATCTGTATATAATTATTTAAACGCCATGCGTTGTCTTCAAAATGTTTTTCTCTGAAACACATCGCGTGTGGTTGCTGTTGGGTAAATGCTATTAAAGCTTAACGACAATGAATTAATGACCATTTCCTTTGTTCTGCTTTGTCTGTACATTATCCATTGACTCAATCAATTTACTGATTTTTGCATTTATTACTGGTTCATAACAATAATCGTATTTTTTAAAATATGAAATCAATTTAATGTGTCATGTAAAGTTTGTTGTTTCATCTCCAGTTATACTTATCATACAAAATATGAATAAGATAATTGTCTTTTATCTGAAATAAATGTATAGAGACATAATGATTGTTAAGGTCGAGTCATTTTAATTATTTTACTTTGAGTGTTTTGGATAATTATTAAAACTAAAAAAGTAGCTCAGGAAAGTCCATGGATGAAAATAAGGCAGTGCGGCTCGAATCCTTGATAAGCTGCGCATCTGTCAATTTTACTATACTACGCCACTAAAACGATAGCAACTGCTTCCCTTCAACGCAAAATGGCTGTTGTACTAGAGGTAAAATTAATATTGCTAGTGGATGCTTCACTGGTTTGAGACATTCCTGCGATCTTGGCTTCTATTGAAGATTTCTCCAATAAATGGTAAATCATAATTTATGGCACTGATTAAAGTGTCACACAATTAGCAAATCGACAGTTTCACAAAGATCCGATTGATCCCCATTTCCAAGTACCCATCGATTTTGTCTTCGTTTTGGCTGAGTGCGGATTCGTCCCTTTCTTCCGAAGGTTTCAACATCGTTCATACTAACAACTGGAAATGAGGTACGATCTGATCTTCGTTGACTGGCTAGGTTTCGGTTTGGACTTTTCCAAACCATCCTCAGGCCTCTAGTCACACAACGAAGATTAGGCTTTACGTCATTTCCAGTGGTTAGTATGAATGATGTGGAAGCCTTCGGAAGAAAGGGATGAATCCGCACCCAGCCAAAACGAAGACAAAATCGATGCCTACTTGGAAATGGGAATCAATCGGATCTTTGCAAAATTGATAGCGCAAAGCAACAATCCGTGAACGCAAATCGCGGAGAGTCAACATATGAAACTTACACTGCGCACCAAGCATTGAAATTATATCTAGCAAATCCAAGTGAGTTGGGACCCTGATGTGATTTCGTCAGTGAGCCCTAGAACAGCATCATCTACACGCGTCTTAAGAGTGGATATTTCGCTCATAAATTTTTTAATTTTTTCATCTAGCACCAGCGTCATATCATCTAGAGATGACTCCTATATTCCAATTTGTAACAATGTTTATTAATTATAGATATAGAAAGATGTTTCTGCTTGCATAAAACGTGCCTCTTGAGAAAACTTTCCACAATCCAATTAAACAAAATATTTCATAATGTTTGACTGCTGCGTCATATATTTATTTAGACTCATCGCTGTTTCTAAATATTATTTCGTCTTGGAAATTATCTTCTGGCGAACTCCGCCTTAAAAAAGAGCCGTGTTAGGGTTAGTAAACTCGAGAGAAGCCACCGAAACATTTCACTTTTAACCTTACTTAATCAATTGTGTGCCACAGTTATGGACCCGTCCAGCATGGTTGCAAGAACTTAAATACTGCCAACGCCAGCCTTCGCCAAATATGGACTATTGTTTACAGTCAAGTATACCGTTTATGTTGACGCTTCGACATCGTACAATATTATCGCTGCAGTTATTCTTTTGTTTTATGATAAAGCAGGTTGTGTGAAAGCTAATTATAAAGTCGTTCTTGAGATTTGATTATACGGGCAAGACACTAATCCATTTTGCTTTCATTTGAATTGACGACTCTTTGTTCAAAGAAAATGTAGCACAACCCTGATGGTTGGTGTTGTTATTTCTGTACGGTACGGTGAAGCAAATACAATTCCGTTGTTAATTGGAGATTTGTTTTCGTGAAAAACAAGAACAGCACAATCATGGTGGTTAGTATTTGTGTACGTAGCGAATGAATTGATGTTGTTGCCTACGTTGAGCAAAGACGAACAGCGCCAACAATGTGGTCAATATTGGTATTGTGAACGCGTCGTTTAATCTAAAAACCGTGCGCCAAGAATTGGAAAATGACGAATCCTCGTTGAGTAGATACCAGCAACATTCGTGATTGGCACTATATGCCCGATCGCTGGTAAGTGATAATCCTTGTGATAGCGGCCAAAGAGGATGGCTAATAAGGATGGGCATATAGAGATTAGCTTTGGTTTAGACCTAGCTTAACACTCCGACGTATCAGCCTTCGCGACCAGTTAAGAGGATGGTGTAGTAGTGCAGTTAGATAGAGTTGACTGCCTGCATAAATCATTCAATAATTTTTCATAGACTTAGCAAGTGACGGATTTACGATTGTCATGTAATTTTTTATCTGTTTGATTATCAAACGATCATCGCAATTGTATTATGAACTGTTAATTATATTATTAAACGAACATTGGTCACGCGGGCGATGATAAAAATTACTATAGCGAGTGACAATCTTTAAATAATCAATGCCCCTTTATTTGTCTGGTGCTCTAACCACTGAACCACTCTGCCGCACATTACACACAATTTTCAGACATATACTAACTAAAGTAACTCGGTAATTTTTTTTATCTTTTAGATGGAGCACATATGGCATCCATTTTGACCCAAAGTTCCAATTAACTTTCTCCAATCTGTCATTACTTAACAGTCACCACACTACATGTGGAAGTGGTATTGAACTGAACATTTATTTATTAAACGAATATTGATTTCATGAGCGGTGATAACATTTACTATAATCAAGGTTGCGATCTTGATATAAGCACTTATCCTTTAAAGTAAATACATTTGTCAGAGTAAACTAAGTATTGTGTAGTGTTGAAAAGGTTATCCATCCTGTTGACCGGTTTCGTCATTTTTTTGGAACTCTGTCCAGAATTTGCAGTAGTTAGGACTCGAACCTGGGCACGTCTGCTTCGGAATATGGTTCTCTAAGTAATGAACCACCCCATCCTACACCCAATTTTCAGTTATATACTAACTAATGTTTCTCGGTTAGCCTTTTCTTTAAGTTGAACTCTTATGGCATGTTTTAAGATTCAGAGTTGCAACTAATATTCCCAATCTGTCATTACTGAACAGACACCACACTACATGTGGAAGTGGTATTGACAAACATATTTAGATAAAGGGATAGGTGCTTATAAAAAGAGCACAACCTTGATTATAGTAATTTTTATCACCGCCTGCGCAACCAATATTCGTTTAATTATATAAATGTTCACTTGAATACCACTTACCCGTGTAGTGTGGTGTCTGTTCAGTAATGGCAGATAGTGGCTGGTTGGCTCAGTGGTTAGAGCACCAGATTCCGACGCAGACATGCCCAGGTTCGAGCCCTATCCGCGGCAAATTCTGGACAGTATGTGATGAGTTCCCATTGTAAAAGTCAAATCGACTTCTGCTTACATCTGACAAAAGCAATCTGGTCCGCCATCCGCCGAAACGGCATTTCAGTACTAGTTATGCTTGGCGAGTGATTTCCATTGTCCACTAACCCCATGAAATATTGTCTATAGAAATTCATCCGATACATAATTCAACGTAATTTTTTCTTGTTGTAAACAATTGATCCTGGTTAGGTTGTTTGTTTGAATCTACCATAAAATAACCATTGCAGAATCCGTATGACGAAGGAACATAATTTTCTAAACGATCAGAAACCTATTCTGAATAAACAATTATTCGCCATCATATACCTTTGAAGAGCATATACTGCACTTAATCCTGCACTTAGTGGTCCGTAGTGTCCCGTGAAGCCACAGTCGAGGTATACCTACATACATGATAAATCAACTGCGAATGATTTTATTATCCTCTGGGGATCTTACATGCGTCCTATAGACAAAATAGGGCTCAAGTAAATCTTTAATGAACATTGGTTAATGGTATTGTCAGGTTCCAGTGATCATCTGGCCGGAAGCCAAATTGTCAAATGCTCTGATTTAAGTCAGGTGGGGAACACCAATCACCGTCTATAAGTAACAAGAGGAGATCGCGCATAAATGCTAGTCTGGTATGATATGGTTTCAGCAATGAATTGAAAAAAAACGAGACGTGGTTCGAGGCGAGCAATCTTTTATCTTCATGAAAACCATGGAGGCTAGAAAGGCTACTCTAATATGCCATCACCTATCCCCCGCATTGCCTTCGTTATAGTCGCGATTTTTGGTGAGCGACGTATACTTATTGTGATTCATAGCAAATTTTTAACTCCCGCGATAGGTAGAAGCACATACAGAACCATAAGATGTTTAGAATAAACACTACACAATTCTGGCATCAAACATGCCTCACTATGTGGCTTTAGGCTGCATATCGATTGCATGGGAACGTGACTATTCAGTGTGGAGAGGTATAAACGGATACTCTTAAAATCAGTAGTCAAGACTAAATTTCGTATGTAGCTTAAACCTAATAGGAGCTATTGGGTGTTCTCAATAGTATATATATATATATATATATATATATATATATATATATATATATATGACTTAGTTTTACTTGTATTTATTGTTTGGGATGATTTGTAAGTGTGTATGGGTATGTGTCTGTGTGTGTTTTTTGCATGTAAATGTCTTTCTCGCTGTATTGCAAAGTGATGTCTGGGATCTGTTCATTCTTGTATTGATGGATTGAGAGTTAACTGTTCGCATTGTTTTCTGTTACGTGAAAGAATGTTATTTTCCAGAGTGTAGTCTTTCGTTTCCCTCTGTTCCACTATTTTGTTTTGTCAAACTGGTAACAGCGCAGGTACGGATTGCAGTGTTAAACGCTCATAGTTTCAAAATTTCTTTCTTCGTATGTTCAACTGCCTTTTCCCCTTCAGTGTGTTGCCAATCAAATAGCATGTTTGTTGACTCTGGCCGAGGAGGTACGTCGCCTATAAATCGTAAAGTCAGGAAAACCTGCCTGACGGTATCCTCTATAGTGCGAATCTGACGTGGTCTGATGTTGACACCACTGAACCGCTCTGGGTAGTTGTTCATTAACAAAATTTATCTCAGGTAGCTAATTTCATCCTCGATCTTGTGCCCTAGAGCAGATCTTCATGATTCTGTTTGCTAGGTTGTTAACTAAGTGTCTTTTGTGGGATTTCGGCACGCTGCTGTTGTAATGAATGTATTGCCCGGTGAAAGTGGATAATGTCCATATATAAAATTATTTATTGATATGTCAAGGTATCATTCACTGATAGGAACCATTGCTTCTCCCCACGTCTGATGTAGCCCTGCTCTCATTGTATCATTTACCGGATATAAGCAATATAAAAATATAATCTACAGAGACTTATACTAAATTCACATACTGTTTATTAGACAGCTACGTAAATGGAGCTTAAATATAAAGTTGCATGTGCAACATAGTCTCTTAGACATTTGTCCTCTGGGGCAAAATTTCATGCTGAGACATCCGCGGCTTTCTGTGCGAAGCATCTTCTTTGAACATGTAAATCTGAACATATCTGTATTTTATTCTGTGCGGCTCATCGTCTATCGTTGTTCGTCAAATTGTGTGTCATGCTGTTACCCGGATAATGTCATTCTTGTGTAGGACCATGCTGGAGTTGCTGCCTAATACGTGGTCTATATATAATAGTAGCACCAATAGGTCTTGTATTTGAGTAACGCGAATGGTTACGTGTCTGGCTGCTGCCGCCTATCACCGGTTCGTTGCATCGGACGCTAATGGACTTCATAGACATAACGTCGCATGCGCCGTCTAATGAGGATCGGTTTACAGGTGGTGCCCTTTGGACGGATGTTTTAGCCGCTATTGCAGAAGACTGTACAAGTCGTACTGCCTCGTCAACTCTGACATACGTGGTAGACAGTGGGTCATGTCTACTAGATTCGAGCAGTATACACATAATCGCCTCATGTGGTTGCGAACCTGATATGGGCTCCGACAGTTTGGACATTCATTGCTTTATTAGCGCCATTGTCTAGTGAAGTCTCACACAGGTCCTATGATTCTCCCAATATCTCGTATAGATTGACACAAAAGTGATCAAAGTCTAAATAATGTGGTTCCACTGGAAAAGCAGCGACTCTTTAGAAATGCAACCAGTGCAAAATTTTGCACTTTCCTTAAGGATTCAAGTATCGGGAACCACAACGGCGGTCTTTTCGCGTCAAGCTTTGTGCGCACGGATTTAAGTTCTGAAGGAGGCCGGAGAGAACTTGAAAAAAATGTCCAATATACTGCAATGGGTTTCTTAGCTGTAAGCTGGATTTCGACGCTAATATTGCCGGTCCAATCGAGTTGAAACTATGGTACTGGTTCTGTAATTGGTTACTACAACAGTGTCATGTAGACGAGACATGACAGTGGATTCTGCATCCATCAAAGTAGTCATTCCACTTGTGATAATTTATATTTATTACGTACAAATAAATAAGATTGTTCTCATAAAGGTAGAACAGATTTAAATGCTATCATTTACATATCAATGTTTCAAAATATTCGGCTTCATCTACGTAAATTTCTGCTGATAAACATCGTCCTAAAAGACATCATTATAGGCGTTAAAATCACTCTGATAATCATTAGAGCATGACTTAAGACGCTTAATGGAATCATGCAGCAATTTATGTATTAATTTCTTGTCCGTTAATTTAATAACAGATTAAGCCTGGCTATTTGAAGAATAAGGTAGAAAAAGACACGTGAGTTACCTCTAGAAGTTAATTTGTATAACACTTAATATTGCTTGTTCTGACAAATATGCATGAGTTGTATGATCGAACTATATGCCCCCGGTTTGATTCTCGGCTGCAACAACTGGTTACTACGGATGTGTATCCAGAATGTTGAATAAAAAAATTAATTCCATACTGCATCGACCGTCTCTCAATATATGGAGCGTCACCTCATCGGCTGAGTTTAACTGTAGGTGCGTGAGATAACACCACAAATAGAATATAAGCAATAATTCGTTGCGCGAGTGGTCAAAACAACCAATTAAATCTAGGCTGCGAGCTCGATATTATCCCCAATCCAATTAAATAAATGATGGTCAGTATAAACTAAGGTATCAAATGTTATTTATCCAGGAGACTGCTATCCTCCTTATTGGGAACCCTTCAAGTTCATAACAAGGACAAAACCTGTCCACTGAATGAACTGTCCTAATTCCGTAGCTAGAATACACAATCCTACGAGTATTGCATTACTGTGTGCACCATTCTTATCTACGCATTTTTTGCGTCAAATCTCTGATGCTAAAGAATTGTCTCATGTTGGAGATTCAGGGTTCCATATCGCTCCGAGTTCACAAGCACATGCATCAGATTGGACCTCTGAAGCAGTTGACTTTATGCGGCAGGATTAAATACGTCCACTAGAGTCAATGAAGTTGATTAGAATTGTTCATAAGCCACTGTCTAAGTTTGAAGAGCGGAATGCAATGTAACATAAGGTTTACAGCAGTCGTATATAGTTTTTCCTTCGATTGCTTGGCACAGTCTAAGCACCTCATGTAATGACATATTAGAAAAGTACATGCTTGAATCCTGCGAGAAAGAGGTTGTATAGATAATTTGGTCATAAGACAACTACGTTACCATTCTACACTAGCCGTTATTTTATATTTCAAGGATACATCCGACCCAGTGGATTGCAATGAACCGTTTGATATTCTATATTAGAAAAGGCATTCCTGATAAATAGGTAATTATCATACAAATTCCACAATTATCTATCGCACAATTTCAATATCAGCACTGGTGTCTGAAAAGTATGACAGCGTACTCATCTAAATCAATGTTGCCAGCTTCATATAAATATCAATCCCATTATATACACATTTCACTGCAAACAAAGCATTGTGGAAGGTATGAAAAGCAATTTATTCATTACACCTTCTTCGTCCTTATTGGACATTCTTCACGTATTGCTCAAAATTTTGCCGCGGACGGAGCTCGAACCGGGGCGCACATTCTCTAAGGAGTCCATGACCATTCACTGCGCCAGCCCGAAACGTTATGTTTAAAGGGATGCCACATAGGCTCCACCTGAAGGAAAGGCTAACCAAAGGTATAATTTAGCATATAACTAAAAAATTGTGTGTGTAGCGCGCAGCAAGATGGCACAGTGGATAGTAACATACGTCGAATCAGATGTGCCCAGGTTTGAGCCCTGTCCGCGGAAAAATTCTGGACAAAACTGCCAGTGTTCCCAACAAGGACGAAACCGGTCTGCTGGATAAATTGCCTCTGCTACATTATAATGTGCTTAGTTCATGCCAATAAATGTATATATAATTTGATTGATGCTTATATCAAGCTCGCAATATTGATGTAAATGGTTATAGCCACTAGCGCAATCAATGATTGATGAAGTATGTACACTCTCGGCACTGTAGGTCAATTTTGCAATATGTTTTTATTAAATATACTCTTCTGTACATTCAGGAAGTATAATTATACGAACAGTGGTTGCTCGGGCGGTGATAACAATTATTATAATCAAGGTTGCGGTCTTGATATAAACACCTGACCCATTCATTACTTACATATGTCAGTATAAACTAAGAATTGTATAGTGTAGAAAAGGCAATTCATCCAGTAGTTTGGATTTGCACATGTACATAAAAAGGTACTGGTGTTTATATCTACCTCACAACCATTTTAAAAATAATGTAGTACTTGTTTGTTTTATCGTTCTTTGGTACATGTCCAACTTCGTATCTTTGCTGCAAACTAACCACCTGCGCAACCTTTGTTCGTTTAATTATATAAATGTTCAGTTCAATACCACTTCCACATGTGGTGTGGCGTCTGTTCAGTAATGACAGATTGTGGATGGTTAGTTGGAACTTTGGGTCTAAATGGATGCCATATGGGCTCCACCTAAAGGAAAAATAGACTAACCAAATTACATTAGTTAGTATAAAACTGAAAATTTTGTGCAGTGTAGTGTGCGACAGAATGATTCAGTGGTTAGAGCACTATATTCCGAAGCAGACGTGACCAGGTTCGAGTCCTGTCCGCGGCAAATTCTGGCCAGTACATGATGAGTTCCCAATAAGGAAGAAACCAGTCTACTGGATGAATTGCCTTTTCTACACTATACAATTCTTAGTTTATACTGACATATGTAAGTATGTTTTCGAATTTTTCGCATACAGCAGATTAACCAATTTTGATTACGCCGATGGTTATTTTTTAATTCTACAAATAATTACAGCACATATCAGCTCAGAAAAATTAATTGTTGTCATTCCGTCATTCGTTATCGGATCTTCGTCCTCAAAATACAGTATACCAATACAAGATCACACCATGCTTATGTCAACAATAATAGACAGGTCTAAATGTATTTGTATCCGTATAATAAACTCAAGCAGCATTAGTTAATAGGTGAATGTGAGAATCACAAAAGCTAGAGTAGCTTAATTCAACTTTCATCACTTACGAAGAAATGGAAGTATCTCATTTAGTCTAAAATGTCGCATTTACAGAGCATATTTACGTGCAGTTTGTTTCTTTTTTATGAAAATTAATGCCTATATAGGTTATTAAAACAAAAAAAGCAACGCCAACATCCGTATAATCATGAATTCGAGTCAGTAACAGCACCTAGATTGGCAAGCAAAGAAGAATAAGTAAATTGCGCGGGCTCTGTTTAGTCTTACGTATGCCCAGTCAGATTACCCAATAGCGTTAGACACAACGGCGGCTAATTCTCACATGTCACAATGGATTTGAATTTAATTACAATCAAATTTAGAACTATAGGCTAATTTGTCTAGTAGGATAAAGTCCAGAGGCTCATCATAATTCTTGGATGGAAGTTCTAAACGATATGGAACGAATTTTGGACATATTTCTAGTAGTCACCTTATTCTTAGCTGTGTTTTACTGGATTGGCAGTGTTAACTGGAAGGGTTGGTCTCGATTATGTAGCGGAACAGTGAAAACTCCAAGATGGCCGAGTTTCATGAATTTAACTCGAGCTAAGTTATGTGCTGTATATATGTCTAAATGGCCTAGTATATATTTGATTTATAGGCATGTATCACCACCTAGGTTAGATACGCCTTTTTCTAAATAAATATAGCTCCTTTAAAGTGTTTTGTTGTAATTCAAATATTCCGTCATTCTTACGCCTTTACCATAGTTATACAGCAGTGAATTAACATTGTTTAAAAGCTAGTTTAACGTTGTTGCTGATGATATATATATATTATATATTATATATATATATATATATATATACTATGTATAATAATATATAATGTATATTATGAAAGATTAGATAAGTTCATCACATCTAGTAGTCTCACTACAATTTTAATCCAATCAAGAAAATAAAACGTTGCAGCTATTTCTATTGTATTATTTAATTTTGCTAGTTTGAGACTACTGTATGTGCAGCCATACTGAAGCTTAAAAACTGGTTTCACTTAAATTTCATTTTTATCCCATTTGTCAGCTTCCGTCATGCTCTAAATATCACTTTAAAACTTCAAAAACGTAATTTCACGATGGCTTTTGTGCTGTGCGGCATAACAAAACCTGGATCATGGTATAATCCATCGCCTAAGGGATTAAATGTAAAAGTTTGCTTGCAATCCATTTCGTTATTTAAAATTATAATTTTGCTTCAGTAACTTGCCGGTGCGGTAAACTCTTTAGGAGGACTACCATCTCCGATGTGGTTTAAACCTAGTCTACTGGTTTTGTAGTTGTTCTTATTCGAAATGTTTACCTTCAATAATGTCATTATTACCATTATACCATTCACTTTATCACGCAATAAAGTGATTTAACATACATCATCAACATCATCATACAAAGCCATACAAAAGCCAAATGTTTCACTGGCATATAAGCATAAGTCGTTCACGGTTATATATGGACTGCAAAAGAAGACTAAGCCGCTCATTCCTAGTTTAAATAGTTTGTATTACGATAAGGCATCTTCACTTTGAAAAATAAACATATTATGAAATGAACTTAAAGGGAAGAGGTGACACGTAGCCGTAGAAATTCCGGCCTGACGACCGACAGGCAGAAGCCAGTCAGTCCGGGAATGGTAGCATGAACCTTACCGGTCTAAAGGTATACAGCCATTAAATAACTTTTGAACTCAATGTTTTGCGGTGTGTAAGCATTCAGGTTATCAATGCCGCGTTTTGCGTACGCGGGTAATAGCTGTACACGGGCAGTTACACAAAGATCCGAATTGTCACTATTTCCAATTTTGTTTTGTCTTTGATCGGGTTGACTAATTTTTACTTCAATTGGAAATGCGGTTCTATCACATCTTTGTTTACTGGCGACGTTTCGGTGCCTACTTTCCAGCACCATCATCAGGCAACACAACACTGATCATAATAGCAGATTTAAGCAAATGTGGTAACCTCGTTCCAAAACCATTCTATTTATATATATTTGACTCAACACTATTTTAATCATAGAATTTGTCTCAGTAACTAAACTCAATATATAACTTTTTTTATAATTAGCAGACCAATCATTACCTCACCTATACCTCATCTCATCTCGTATGCAGAATATTTTAGGGGAGAGAGACAGTATCGAACCTTTTGTTATTTGTTATAACTGTATTGCTACTATGTCACGGTAATCAAAATTTAAAAATGCTAAATCTAAAACCTTGACTATCATATACTGTATTTTATTTAAAGCCGGGAACTCTAATGTATACAATGGTGTGTGAGGTATTGCGCACATAGCAACAAATTAGTTCAAATATGGAGCAGCAAGTAACGTAGAGGGATGGAGAGTGAATGTTATATCGACGCTTAGGTGAACGATTAAAGAGAGAAAGATAGAGATAGCCTGGACAACTAACGTTTTTCAAAAAGCTAATCGTAAGCACATTGCGAAGTTAATCAACTATTGGAACTAATTGCATAAGAATATTTGCTCATATGACTAAAATAATTCATTATATCTATATACATATATATCTAAATATAATATCGTAAAACCTTTATATATATATATATATATATATATATAAATAAGAGAGAGAGAGAAAAAGGACCATTGATAATTATTAAATATGAATAATTTCTATTCTTATTATATATTTATTTATTACGTTAGTCACACCTTATATCAATATATAAAATACATGTCAATATGTATAAAAACATATATATGAATATAAGCAACAGTATGAGACCAACATCCCTAATCCTACTATATATATATATATATATATATATATATATATATATATATATATATACGTTTGCATATTTCAAATTATTATTTTATTCTTTTTACCAATTAATCAAATTGTATATTTATTTATTCACACCTTATATAAATATATAAAATACATATAAATATGTATAAAAACATATATATATATAATATAAGCAACAGTGTGAGTCATATTATATATATATATATATATATATATATATATATATATATATATATATATATATACGTTTGCATATTTAAAATTATTATTTTATTCTTTTTTTACTGCTTTTTTATTTACCAATTAATCAAATTGTATATTTATTTATTCACACCTTATATAAATATATAAAATACATATAAATATGTATAAAAACATATATATATATAAATATAAGCAACAGTGTGAGTCAAATATAATATATATATATATATATATATATATATATATATACGTTTGCATATTTCAAATTATTATTTTATTCTTTTCTTACTGTTTTTTTTATTTACCAATTAATCAAATTGTATATTTATTTATTCACACCTTATATAAATATATAAAATACATATAAATATGTATAAAAACATATATATATAAATATAAGCAACAGTGTGAGTCATATATATATATATATATATTATGTGTATAGAATAAACCTATCAATCTACCCATAGGCCTATCTATATATCCGTCTATCTATCACATTTTGGTTTCCTCTTAAAAGGATACATGGTAGCTATTAACCATGAATATCTTCTCTATGACTAACGTATTATACATTTATTAAGATATTCCTACCTTACATAAATATAGAAAATATAAGCGACAATGTAAGTCAAATGTGTCTTATCTAATGTTCTATCTACTAACCCTTGCTAAATCGGTATACCGTCTTTTGGAACATTTTTATTGAAAAAAATAAGTACATAGGAAATTGATATTGGTACAGATCCTTCGCAACCAGTTTTCTATAAGCGAGGTTTTTTACTTAGGTTCCCACTTAATTCATGTTCCGCGGCCTCACGTTTTCTGACCATAGAAAATGCTTCATTAAATATTGGGCCCAATGATTTTTCTACCGATGTTACATTCATTACACCTTTTCCTGATTTTCAGAAATGAATTTTATAAACAAGTTAAAGGTGTCCCTATGGGACAACCACTATCAGTCCCGGTTGCTAATATTTTTATGCACTATTTTGAAAAAAATCTGTTGTTAAAATCTCCTCTTAAGCCAAACTTGTATGTAAGATTCCTGGATGATATGTTTATAATTTGGAATCATGGGGATAATGAGTTAAATAAATTCCTCGAATTAGCCAACCAATTAGGTGAATTAAAGTTTACATTGGAAAAAGAGAATAATGATGAATTACCCTTTTTGGATGTGAAAATAAAACGGAATGGTTCCAGATTGGAAAGAGATATTTTTAGAAAAGAGACTTATTCAGGACTACTTCTTAATTTCTTATCAAATCACCCATATGGAATGAAAATAGGCATTCTTAAATCCATGATATTAAGAAGTCTTAGAATAGTGGATATAGAAAATAGAGATAAGGAAATGAGGAGATTAAAAGAAATATTCAAACTAAATAGCTATCCGTCAAGTATAATAGATAGATTAATAGATGAGATGTTACAGAGATTTAACAATAATATAATAAACAAAGTAAAGAAGGAAACGGAACCGGAGAAGCACAAAATTATGGTATTATCTGATTCTAAATTGAGCAGGAAAATTAGAATAATAGCAGCTAAATACAATATTAAAACAGTTTTAAGACAATCGCTTACTATAGGCAATAAACTACCTAACCAAAAAGAAAGAGTAGAACCCCTCGAGACATCAGGAGTATATGCGATACCTTGCAAAGAATGTAATCTCAGGTATATAGGCGAAACCATGCGACCTATAAAGGTTCGTAGAGGTGAACATAAGACAGCCTGCAAATATGGACACATTCAAAGATCAGACCTAGCTAGGCATTCGAAGGAAACGGGTCATGAAATAGACTGGGAAGGATGTAAACGCATCGCGTTATGCAACCGCAACAGATTAACTAGACTAATTAGAGAGTCAATTGAAATAAAATCAGGAAAAGGTGTAATGAATGTAACATCGGTAGAAAAATCATTGGGCCCAATATTTAATGAAGCATTTTCTATGGTCAGAAAACGTGAGGCCGCGGAACATGAATTAAGTGGGAACCTAAGTAAAAAACCTCGCTTATAGAAAACTGGTTGCGAAGGATCTGTACCAATATCAATTTCCTATATACTTATTTTTCTCAATAAAAATGTTCCAAAAGACGGTATACCGATTTAGCAAGGGTTAGTAGATAGAACATTAGATAAGACACATTTGACTTACATTGTCGCTTATATTTTCTATATTTATGTAAGGTAGGAATATCTTAATAAATGTATAATACGTTAGTCATAGAGAAGATATTCATGGTTAATAGCTACCATGTATCCTTTTAAGAGGAAACCAAAATGTGATAGATAGACGAATATATAGATAGGCCTATGGGTAGATTGATAGGTTTATTCTATACACATAATATATATATATATATATATATATATATATATGACTCACACTGTTGCTTATATTTATATATATATGTTTTTATACATATTTATATGTATTTTATATATTTATATAAGGTGTGAATAAATAAATATACAATTTGATTAATTGGTAAATAAAAAAACAGTAAGAAAAGAATAAAATAATAATTTGAAATATGCAAACGTATATATATATATATATATATATATATATATATATATATATATATATATATATATATATATAATGTAGGATTAGGGATGTTGGTCTCATACTGTTGCTTATATTCATATATATGTTTTTATACATATTGACATGTATTTTATATATTGATATAAGGTGTGACTAACGTAATAAATAAATATATAATAAGAATAGAAATTATTCATATTTAATAATTATCAATGGTCCTTTTTTTCTCTCTCTCTCTCTATATATATATATATATATATATATAAAGGTTTTACGATATTATATTTAGATATATATGTATATAGATATAATGAATTATTTTAGTCATATGAGCAAATATTCTTATGCAATTAGTTCCAATAGTTGATTAACTTCGCAATGTGCTTACGATTAGCTTTTTGAAAAACGTTAGTTGTCCAGGCTATCTCTATCTTTCTCTCTTTAATCGTTCACCTAAGCGTCGATATAACATTCACTCTCCATCCATCTACGTTACTTGCTGCTCCATATTTGAACTAATTTGTTGCTATGTGCGCAATACCTCACACACCATTGTATACATTAGAGTTCCCGGCTTTAAATAAAATACAGTATATGCTAGTCAAGGTTTTAGTTTTAGCATTTTTAAATTTTGATTACCGTGACATAGTAGCAATACAGTTATAACAAATAACAAAAGGTTCGATACTGTCTCTCTCCCCTAAAATATTCTGCATACGAGATGAGATGAGGTATAGGTGAGGTAATGATTGGTCTGCTAATTATAAAAAGTTATATATTGAGTTTAGTTACTGAGACAAATTCTATGATTAAAATAGTGTTGAGTCAAATATATATAAATAGAATGGTTTTGGAACGAGGTTACCACATTTGCTTAAATCTGCTATTATGATCAGTGTTGTGTTGCCTGATGATGGTGCTGGAAAATAGCCACCGAAACGTCGCCAGTAAACAAAGATGTGATAGAACCGCATTTCCAATTGAAGTAAAAATGAGTCAACCCGATCAAAGACAAAACAAAATTGGAAATAGTGACAATTCGGATCTTTGTGTAACTGCCCGTGTACAGCTATTACCCGCGTACGCAAAACGCGGCATTGATATACAGCCATTATCCTGTTTCATGTGAAACCTCGAGTTTGGACTCACTGCGCAGTAAATTTTATTGTTCAATTTGTTTGACGGAATGAGAGTAAGCGTGCCAGACGCTAAGGGCAAGTTTCGGCTACTGAAGGAAACTTTCGCCACTGGCATCTGGGCAGATACTGTTCATCAGCCTTGGCTGGCAGACTATCTAAGAGAATGAAAACATGCATAGCTTCCCTGATGACTAAATGGATTTTTATAATTGCTCATTTATCTTCCAGTATTAACGTTTCGTTACATAATCCTGTCGCGCCTAATAATGTAAGTCATAAAATCTACCAATCGAAAATTAAAATTAAATATATGACACACTTACGTATGATACTACCTAGAATAAGCTAAGTATATGCAAAAGTAGCCTTCAATACTATAGGTGTTATATATTCACGTAAACAAAATCTTTAGGACAATCCTACTTTCAATCTTTTAAATGATACTTCGTGTTGCGCTGTGCTCTCATCCTTTGATTTGAAACCGCAAGCGGCTATTCCGGTAAAATCTGGATTCCTTTACATTCCCAGGCGCACCGTGTGGTTGATACAACAGCATTTTCGATAGACAATAATAGATGGAAATCTTAGAGGCGGGACCAGTGAGAACCTATCAATCAGTGAAACAACCATACTGTAAATCGTCATTTATTCATGTGAGATATGGGAGATATCCGATTGCAGCAGCCACAGCACAAAAAGCTTCGTAAACTGATTCGTTCGCTTACTGTTATCACCATTATGACGGCAAGCCATACAAGTCGTTACACTACACTGCCATATAACCATGAAAAAAGAACAATAATGTTTTTCTTAAATGACAAATTTTAAAGAAAGACGTGGTAATAATAATTCAAACAAAAAATTATTACAGTAGATTGATTAAGTAAATAAAAAGGACACATTTAAAAATTAACGAATAATAACATAATAATAATAATAATAATAATAATAATAATAATAATAATAATAATAATAATAATAATGTAGAAAAAAAATCATTACAGGAGAATGATTTAGTTTAAAAAATTCTGGTGTAGTGCAACAGCCGATGCCGTTTTGCTTCGTGACATTTTGATTCGACAGAAGGTTTGGTAACTTTTCTTCAGTGTTTAACAGACTTGTTGATTTCCCGTGAGTAATTTCGTATTACTTCGTCTGACTACAATTTGAGTCTCAATTTAAATAATTCTTTCTACTACTTAGATTATACATGTGTAAATTATGCTTTACTTACTATACATTTTGCTTTTCTTGTGTTTTGTCCTTCTCACGGCCGTTCGTCCCTTGAATTACAAATTGCTAATAGAAATTAACATGAATCATAAGGCACAATTGCCAGTTGACACCTCAATCTTAACACAAAAACTGGAAACTCTGTCAAACAACTTCTTCGAACTCCAACAGCATGTGACCGAATTCTGCAGACTTTTAGCGGTTCTGCCGGGGGATCTTCCTGCTTCCACTTCGCGGCCACATTTGTGTCAATCAGACAATATACTTGATGGGGATGGCGAGAGAGGTTGCCCTACACGACCATAATAGGCGCAATCTATTTATCTGGTCTCAGCGATCAACGTCTTGAAAAGCTGAACTGGCTGGAGACATTCGTACATTTGGGTGAAACTTACATCATTCAAAAAATATTTCAATAAATAAACGAGCTCATGATCTAACAACAAACAAAATTCTCAGCAATGACGAGTTGAAAATTCTATAGGGAAGGTCACACTCCGACGTGATAACACCTTATTGCAAAGAATGACCGATGAAGCTGCAATCATTTAGCCGTCGGTCTCGACCCTCCTCAATGCCAAGGTTAAATACTCCAGTTGGGCTAATTCCAAGATAAGACGCGCTACATTTATGATTATTCTCTGGGAAGCTCCAATGCCATCCCCTGTGTAGTTCAGTCCCTCGCGTTTTGAAGGACTGTCTACTTCAACAATTCTTCACTACGTGGCCTTTGACTCTACTCAACCCATTTTTGATACGCCTCGACGCCGTGGATCAACGATTCCTGACGTGTAGCTTATAACCGAAGCATGTGTTGCACGGAACTGTCAGCTCCCACTCACTATTTAGACCACTGGTGCCGAATATCCCCCCTACGGTAAAAAAAGGTAGCTGGATTAGCTTACGCAGCTACAAAATGTCGCGGCCCAGTTCTTCATCGAGTCCTAGACAAACTTATATAGCTGCTCTCTCTCCTCTAACTTTGCTACCGTCATTGATGCCAGCAAACATCCCTACAGAGCTGCGGCTACACCATCTCTCCAAATGCACTACATTAACTATCGAGTGGTAAAGATAGGTATGGAAGAAAATTAAGGTCCGATGCATCTTTAGATAAGAGGTAAACTCTGCGAAAATGTCTAGGCTCTCAATAATTTTCTGACTAAATCTATTTTAGAACCACTGACATGACTACGAACTTGGCTTGTCATTTTGTGAATAAGTTTCTGGATTAAGTCATAGACTCGCGCGATAATTTTGCGATTTGGAATAAATTCATTGTAGACAACGGGCGAGGATTCATTCCATCTGCAGAGTGACAGCGAGTAAGAGCCATTAAAACTGGCTAACGTCTACAGGAACTGGGAGGGCGAAATATTGAAATGCAGCCGAAGTACTGATTTGCAAGTTTAAATCAAATAGGGTGATTCCGGTGGTATACTATGACAAATAGTTTATTTAAACAGTTCGAAATTTGTAGTGACTATTCAAAAGTCAGATTTAGACGAATTCTAAATAGCATGTAAATTTTAATTATATTCCTCATTTTGAAGAGCAACAGTGTTTAGTTCATATTTCAAAATCTAAAAGAATAACACCTACAGGGTTATCTCGTTGCAAATGCAGTTTAAACGATGATGGAATGATTCTATGCAAGACAAAATGAGAAATGTTGGCCGTGGAGGAGGGTTAGATGTATGTCCGTTCCACTTTCATGGCCAAGCGCCCAGCAACCTCTAGCTGTTTTTCGACATGAATTTTCGCCTGCCATCCGATGATACTAGATCAAAGTCTACCTCTCTGTGTAGTTGATAGGCCTCCTAATATTTCAATCATTGAAGACACTTGTGGATCTCAACTTTTATCCAACTGCTTTACACAACCATCTGACAAGTACGTTGTTTTGGGTGACCATAACCTCACTAACGCCAACTGAAGTAATCTAGCCTTCGAAAACTACGGCTTTTTGTTAAAAATTTGCCACGTCAGTTCTTGCATTTCTCCACATTTGGAAGCAATCAACTTAATTTAATTCTCTCCAATGAAAAAGTGGCCAACGATCAGTGCCGTGAGATCTTGCCTAATTTCGATCACTGCCAAGAATCCCTCATTAAACCCCTCTCGTCTTCTGCTTCAAGGGCAATTATTCATACAACCATACATTTTGTTTATTGGGATGGATTCAATTTCCTTTATAATACCATAGCATGAAATGAAATAATCACAGCTGAATACATATCTTCAGGTTTTTCTCAGGTCAATGATGCATTATCATCTCGCTTAGCCTCCGGCACATATATCCGGCACATTCAGACCACAAACAGGCTAATCACGCTTCTTATGGCGCGTGATTATCTAGCTCGGAACTCAAGACTACGAACTACCTCACAATCCAACGCTTATTTATCACAACTTATCGATGACCTATTTCAGCGTACGACAAACAACTAAGCACTTCGTGCTGAAAGACGCGTTCGATTGGTCCCCAATTCCCGTCAAAATTTTTCAATTATTTTAAACAAGTTGTTCCATAAATCAAAGGAATTAAACAATAACTTCACTGCTTTACCAATGACAACTTTGCAGATAATCATCTGTGCTTCCTTTCAGATTATTGTTCCATATCAATAATCTGAAAGGAAGCACAGATGATTATCTGCAAAGTTGTGTGGTGACTAGTGACAGTGACTTCTAAAGTCTGATCGAATTTAAGGCTCTCCGGCCATGGTTGTGCAAACCATTAAAGACATTAAATCCAAACGTCAATTCGACAATTACGGCGTCTCTGTTGACATGATTGCTGTCTTGAGTAGGAAGCTGTTCTCTCTGTTTGCTGACGTCTTTTTAAGTACTACTGTACCTCCTGAATGGCTGGTTGACGATCTCGTCCATTCCAAGAAGCGGAACTTCGTCAATGTCTTCTTTTAAGGACATTCGTACCATCTCCATTATCCTAGAATTCACGAATGTTTTTGACAGAAGTTTCTATAATAAAATATGTCCTTTCATTAAATTGTCAACCAGTTTCACTCTATTGGATGATCAACACGGATTTGTAACTGGGCGTTCCTCCTTCACTAATCTAGCTAGCGTCCTAAATCGTTGCTTTTCTGCCATCTCTCAAGAACACAGCTGCACTCTCCTCTTTCTTGATATTTCTAATGAATTCAAAAATGTCCCCGTCTCAGCGATTGTATCCACGCTATTTAGGTATGAGACATGCGGTCGCGTCTTTAGGCCTTACTGTTACTATCTCTGATACCAATCGACGTCTATGAATTGAAAATTGCCTGCCTCCATCCGTTCCGGCGTTCCGCAGAGACCAATTTAATTGGCCCTTTTCCTTTTAATCTAGCACTTTAAGGGATTCATGTTGAAGATACTCAATTGAAACATTTTAAATATGCCGACGAAATGGTAATGGTTTTTAGCTACGTAAATAAGAGCACTACCACACGGGGAATTTAAGGCGGTTGATCTTACTTTCTTTATAATTTCCTTTGAGACAACAATGATTGGAGGCATAACCTGTTCGTTTCACACCCGCAATACATCTTATCGTTATTCGTTGTATTAACAGCTCCTAACCTGCCGCTATCGATGGCCGAACATTATTCAGGATCCTCTCCGCGCTACCCGTTCACAAGCGCCTGATGACAGTCATTTTACATTCTTATTGTGCTTTCCTCTATTTCAGCTTTAACGGATCTTCATCAGACTACGAAAAAACAAATTCTGCTGTTTGCTGCATCGTGAGTCCATCAAAAGCCATGCTACTCAAATGATACGCACATGCTCCTAAAACTTGAAATTCTAACTTCTACTGAGAATTGAGATTCCATCATTTTTCAAGAAATCATTCAGGACGATATTATCTAGTATCTATATGGGGCTTTCCTACAACCGGCAAGTGGTACTTTTCTTGCCCATTTTGTAGCAATCCCATTGCTATATTTACTAAAAAAACAATTGCAAGTCTCTGTTTCACTAACTTGTATATAATCCTGATTTAGATTTGTAACATTATCTTTCCAACTGAACTCCACATAGAAGAGTCCACTGATAAGACTAGAAATAAAGAAATTCAAAAGGTTAGGAGGAGACATGAGAAGAAACTCGCAAACCTGGGAATATACAGGCCACCGGATAATAAATGTATCGTCTATGGATCTCAAGGCTAATGAAAAGAGAATACTTAACCTGGGAATGAAGACGGCTGTTCATTTAGAATACATGCATAAGAATAAAATTATTACCGAGACAGTTTAAATCACGCAATTCCTCCCAGAAAAAATAAAACTAAGTTTTAACTGGATGTTGCCAAATTTGTTTTAGAACATAGAGAGGATAAACGTAAGCTGAATTATGAATTGAAAAGATTAAGATCGAATTTGTTATCTAATAAAGTAATATGCCTTAAATCAGATAAAGGTGGTGCAACAGCGTTAATGAATCAATGGGATTACAAGGATAATATGTATGTGAAATTAAATAATAAAGAAGTTTATCATAAAAAAATTAAGGACCCAACTGATAAGTTACAAGGTGAGATCAAAACTTTAATTAATTAAATGATTGGGTCTGGGGAATTAGATTTATTGTTTGAAAAAGCACTAATACAAAGATATACACTCCCTCCCAGAATGTATGGTTTAGTAAAGATTCATAAACAAAATAATCCACTTAGATTGATTGTAAATGTTCAGATATCTCCAACTTATAAAATATTCAAATTTCTATGCCATAGAATAAGAAGATACACCTATTTTCTAGATTATACATTAAGGAACACATCAATTTACTGACATTATTGGTAAATATAAATTATTAGAGAATGATAAACTGGCAAGCCTGGATGTGGTATCTACTTATACTAACATTCCGGTGCAAGTTGCATTAGGGTGTGTCCAACGTTGTTTAACGGAATATCCTGAAATAATAGAAGGTAGTAAAATGATGTTAAGGAGTATTATTTAAATGTTTAAAATTTGTATGTCCTCTACATACTTTATATTTAAAAATGGATTCTACCTACAAGTTAAAGGTGTTCCTATGGGACAACCATTATCCGTCCCAGTCGCTAATATTTACATGCATCATTCAGAAAAAATCTCTTATTCAGATCACCCCTCAAACCAAACTTCTATTTAAGATTCTTAGACATCTTCTTAATTTTAAATCGTGTGGATAATGAGTTGGAGAATTTTCTGTATTTAGCTAATCAACTGGGAGAGGTAAAATTTATATTGGAAAAAGAAAGAAAAGAATTAGCATTTCTAGATGTAAAATTAAAGCGAATGAGTAAACATTATAAAAAGATATTTATGGGAAAGATAATTACTCTGGTATCCATCTGAATTATTGCTCTAATCACCCGTTTGGGATGAAAATAGGCATTCTAAAATCCATGATAATAATAAGTCTTAAAATAGTGGATTTGAAATATAGGGACAAAGAACTGATGAAATAGAACGAAATATTCAGGATAAATGGTTATCCGGAAAAATTAACTGATAAAACCATAAACGAGACGCTATGGCGATTTAATGGAAGAATAAACCAAGAAAAACAGGTAAAGGATTTAGAAAAGCAAAATGAAGATAAGCACAGAACTCTGGTTCTACCAGATTCTAGATTTAGTAGAAAAATTAGGACATAACAACGAAATAGTACATAAGAACAGTGTTAAGAAAATCATTTACAATAGTCAATAAGCTACCGAATCAGATAGAAAAAATAGAACCGCTCAACACATCAGGGGTTTAAGAGACACCTTGTAAAGATTGCAAACTCAGGTATATAGGTGAAACTATGCGTCCAATAAAGTTACGTAGAGGGTAACATAAAACCGCTTGCAAATATGGACATAGATCCGATCTAGCCCGGCACTCAATGGAAACAGGTCATCAAATAAACTGGGATGGCTGTAAAAGGATTGCCCTATGTAACCGAAATAGATTAACCAGATTGATTAGGGAATCAATTGAAATAAAATCAGGAATGAACATCATGAATGTGGCATCTGTAGAAAAATCATTAGGCGTCATATATAATAAAGCCTTCTCGAATGGAAGGAAACGTAAATTGGAGGAATCAGAGTTAATAATCAATCCAACTAAGAGACCTCAACAATGAATTTAAAATAGTAAACGGAACAATTTAGATAGAGTTAGAAAGAGGTAATTGGACTATAATTGTAGTGAATCGTGTGCTTTCGGGGGAACTTATATAGTTACTTATATGTCGGCATATATATATATATATATATGCAATCATATAAAATTATTGATAGATGGAAAAGCAAATATTTAAATAATATCTGGGAATACCTCATACGGATGGTTATATGTTTATTTAGATATGCAGATTATATATATATATATATATATATATATATATATATAATGAATATTTTCTATTTGTAAGATGTGAAAAACTCACATAGTTGCTTTATGTTTATCTAAATATTCATAATTGATATGTCGATATTATATATATATATATATATATATATATATATATACATTTTATGCAGACATATATATAAATAATTCTAAATATTCATATATGATGTAGGGTGAACTCACATGGTTATTTAAATGCTTATTTAGACATTCGTAATATATATGTGAAAGAATATTTAGATTCTTATAAGATGTGAGGGGAACGCAAATGGTTGCTTATATGTGGATTGAGATATACATTATATATATATATATATATATATATATATATATATATATATATATATATATATTCATATAAAATGTGAGTATAAAAATATATAGGTAAAGTAAATATACTATACACTCAGGATGAATTGTAGGTACTTGAAGTTCAAAGAACCCATTGTTTTGCTTATAGATACATATTTACATATATATGTAGACCTATATATACATAGACATATAAATAGATATTTAATTATTAACAACTGCATTTTGACTATAATTTATCCGTTGAGGGACTCACAGTGTTGCTTGTATGATATGCATATTATAGATATTTGTAAAAGATGTGGGAAGAACCCACATGGCTGCTTATATGCTTATCTATATATGCATAAGATATAGCGTGTGGACGTATATATAAATGGAAATTTATATAAGATGTGGGTATAAATATAATAAATTTAAATAAAACAAAAAATATTGCTAATGTTATATGTATACTTAGACATCTATAAATAAATTTATACAGGATATGAGTATAAATGTGTATTTGGTTGAGATACTATTCGCTAGTGTAGGCTCTGTATTCCGTCTTGTCCGACCGATAGAATACTATATTCTTTTGAAATGCGAGCTTTAATAAAACTCATTGTACCCTTCCCATGCGCAAAAACAAATAATAGTATATTCTTTCAACAGTTTTATTAACCTCTCTTCCTCTCTATAACCTATTGCAAAGAGGATGGGAATAGGTTAATCGGGGAATTTGAGGATTACGGCAATATTAAAAATAGAGACATCATGGATAAGCGTGTATGTCAATCCATAGGGATTTCTTATAATTATTTTATAAATGTCACTTTATTAGAGTACACATATGTGTCTAAAGGTTGTTGGGTGCAGGGCGGGAGTGACATGGGTAAGTTTGTGTAGACATTCGAGTAGAAGAGATTAGGTATGAAGACCGGATATTATGGCAGGCAATAAAATAATACTTTAGTAATAAAAGAAATATAAATAGATCTCTTTTGAATGAGGATATCAAATTTGCCAAAAGTTTTTTTTCCTGTGCGTATGGTGTCAACCCTGAAGATGGGACTGGAAATAAAGTCCAGAAAATTTGGAAGAAAGTATGGAAAATCATATTTCAACGTCATTTTCAGACAAGCAGCTGATGGACAGCTTCAAAATGAAGGGACAAGTGAGAACCCATCAATCAAGGCCAAAAATCGGTGCACCGGTAAATTTGATGCGGTCAAGAGTTTACCGACCTATGAGTGCTATAATTTGATCAGGTTGACCAGAAATAGACTCGCGCGAGCTGTTTGCGATTTCGAAACGATTCATTGTCAAAAACAGGTAGGATTCATTCCATCTGCAGAGTGACGGCAAAGAAGAGCCAGTAAGACTGGCCAACGTCTACAGGAACTTTGACAGCAAAAGATTGAAAGACAGCAGAAGTGCTGAATTGCACGTTTAAATAAAATAGGGTGATCGCAGTGTTATACTATGACCAATAGTTTCATTAAGCAGGTCGAAATTTGTAGCGACTATCCAAAAATCGTTGGATATACAGTTTAAACGATGATTGATTGTTTCTATGCATGAAGAAGATCGCCTAATTTTGTAAAACTATTAGATTCACCATTCGTCATTTTCTAGTTTAAAATCAATTTTATTACAAAATTCTCCCCATTTCTTACGTCATTCTTCATTCTGAGATAACATAATGAAATAGATGTGACAGGTCCGCAACACCTAATACATACTTGCATATATATATATATATATATTAGGTCTCCGCAACAAGCAGTATTTAACTGTTAAATATTGAATTGAATGATGTCATGCTTACCGCGAAATGTGATAACTGATATCGATCAAGGCCAGAGTGTATGGATTTACTGGAGTAACAGGTGGTCAGAAGTAGTTGTAATTCTCAATTTCGGTGAACTATAGCATAGATTGATATCCATCATGTTTGTACCATGTACTGACATGGAAAACATAGTGTTAGTACCATGTACCTTTTCAGTACAATAATGCTGATATCGGTTACTAACACAATAGCCATAGTGTTAGTATCCTTTACAGACTCGGTATATATATTAAATAGTGCGAGTTAGCGTTGGAGTCGCATTGTCGTAGACTATGTGATGTTAGCTTCACTATTGCAGGTTTATACATTCGTCTAGGAGATTGTACCGTCCCATTATCCCACATTCTTCGACCAAATATATAGTGGTTAAAGGGCGTAATACCAGTAAGCACGAAACGAATGTGCATGAGATTATACTTTCCGTTCATGCTGTCTTTGGTTTATCCGTCTGGTCACAACTGAACTAATTTGTTACTAGGTCCGCAACACCTAATACATGCATATATATTAGTTCTCCGCAACAAACAGTATTTAACTGTTAAAGGATAAATGGAAGTTTTATATTATAGGTATATACACACCACTCAATAAGTTTCTCATATACAACTTCATTTCATTGATTAAAATTTTAACCTTCAAATGGATTTAGTAGAATGTTAATAAGGTTATGAAATAGAATTAGTGTGTTGTAATTGGACAAAGAATATTTGCTGCTACTTGATGAGTGGAAGGTTGATAACTACACCTTGCCATTTTGTGAGAAAACTGTCCATGTCCCGAATGAAATCAGACATCCCATATTCATTGTTTGTAATTTTCAAATTATATCATGAAACATTTCATAGTTGTGCTAGATACCATTTTCATGTAATTAAGTTACGTGGTTTGTTAACGTACAACCTTTGTGAACAGATTGATGGCCGAGTCTAATCTGTTGATATATTACAAATATCCTAGCAAAATCCCTTATTAAAGAGGAACAAGTTTATCCATTTAAAACCTACTGTATCTATCTATTACTTCATTCTTGCCACTTTGAATTCGCATGGCCGCCTGCACGTGTACGCAGTCGCATAGACTTTAAATACACGCCTATGCTGGTCTTCTACAAATTAGCATTCTCTAACAAGTGGATTAGCCTAACGCACTTTCCTACCCTGAAATTATATCGTAGAATCTAAAAAGGCGATGAATTAATATGACGTCAGTCATTAGAATGACATGAGCCGACTACATAGTTTTTTAGCTTTAGAGTAGTTTCGGAAAGTGAAAAAGTTTGAGAGAAATGTCATTAAAAATCCGATGAAAACTTTAAAACCTACGGTTGAAATGTCCTACGAGAGATAAAAAGTTAGGGATCGTATTCCAATGGCACTTTGGTGAGAAATAACTAAAGCAAAATTAAATAGTACAACTTCACAACTGATTAAATTTCACCATTTTGATCGGAGGGATAGTGTATAAAATGACAGTAAAGAATATTAAACAGACTTCCTGGTCGTTACAGAGATAAAATACTATGCAACGTTCTTAGTTCGAAACTGGTATCGTAAGTAACGCCTTTTATAAACAGTTCTATGAAAATCTAATTACCAAAATTAAACACGCGTAATCTAACCAGGCATGTCGCCTTTATACTATCCATTAAAGCAGCGCAAGCCTTACTGGACTGGATAACTTTACACCGTTATTTTATATACCGTGTGTGCAACCCGGTTTACGAATTCCAAACCGTGTATTTGTCAAATGCTGTCTTAAACTTATTCTTCTTGTCATTTTAGAACAATTTTTTTACTCTTACTAAAATTAAGGTGGCGATCTTGATATAAACACCTGACCCAATAAGTACATACATTTGCCTCTATAGGATAGTAGGCAGTGCCAAGAACAGATACTAGAATATGCTGCCGCTACTTGGAATCCATTAAAAAGGGTTTGTCCAATAAGATAGAAGCTGTACAAAGAAAAGTTGTGAAACAAATTAGTCCTATCTCCTGCACTATATACGCCACTAGATTACAGTTTGTATCACTGCAACCTTTATGGTTTCGGAGGATGTGCTATTGCATAAAAGAATTCCATTTGAACCAGTGGACTGGTGCCTATATAAATCCAATAAGAAAGGGTCATGAAGTTGGAACTAGATCTGGACATTTCACAATATCTCCTCTTTTGGTGAGGGATGTTGCGAGCAAGTTATACGCTTTTTCAAAAATTTACAAAATTTACAATCAATTGCCAAAGGGGCTTAGAGAAACGCCTCCATCTAAGATGTCTTTTAAATTTTTATCTACCGAACTAGAAAGTGTACAATCCTGCTGATATTTTTAATTTTGATTATGATAATACTTTCTCATGTTTAAATAAAGGACAACATGAATTGTTATCAGCAGCATAAATTCTCCAGATTCTATCTCCAAGTTTTGTATTATTAAAATTGAAATGTTACGCATTATATCATCATGTTAATCAACAATACATACAATCAATTGCTAGTCAGGGTTCTTTTTGCATAATGTTACACTAGAATACCTTAAATTTTCCTATTTTTGATGAAGAATCTATGAATCTTTACAGCCGAACTTTCTGATGCTGATAAATTGTACAGTACAACTAATTGCACATATTTATGTGATATGATATTTTTTTATATTGTACAATTTCCAATTTTATTATTTGATGAAACATGTGTGGTTTGAATCCAAATAAAGATATTCTATTCTATTCTATAAACTAATTATTGTATAGTGTAGAAAAGCAGATTTTGGATAGTTAGTTAGAACTTTAGGTCTAAATGGATGCCATATGAGCTCCACCTAAGAGAACGAAGACAAACCGAGTTTCATTAGTGAGTATATAACTAAAAATTATGCGTGGTTCGCGACAGGGTGGCTCAGTGGTTAGAGTAGCAGGCTACGAAGCAGATGTGTCTAGGTTCGAACCCTGTCCGCGGAAAATTCTGACCAGTACCTCATGAGTTTCCAATAAGGACGAAACCGGTCTACAGGATGAATTTCCTTTTCAACACTAAGCAATTATTATTTTATACTGACTGTACTTGATCAGTTAGGTATTTATATCCAGATCGAAACATTGATTATAGTTATTGTTATCACTGCCCACACAAACCATGTTTGTTTAATTTATTACCAAGTTCGCAACATCCAATACACAATTACATATGTATTAGTTCTCCGCCAAAATAAGTATTCATGTGATAAAACTCAACCATTACGCACGTGAAAACAATTAATTTGTATAGATAAAAAATATGGCGCCTGGACTTAAGTGGCACTCTGACACCTGTAGGAAGGTTGGCCAGAACTACAATACGCTGAGGACGCAAAAGACAAAGTCAAATGTCTTCAAACCATACAAACCATCGAAGATCTGCTAATCATTAGATAGAAAAGGCCCATTATTCTTAGTCGAATCTAATCTTGAATAAATGACTTCTAATATAATGTTAATTAGGGAAGATATGAAAAACTATCAATTTCGCTCAAGCAATGTTCCAATATTATGATTTGAAGCGAAACACATCGAGACACATTATAACCACTTATGATCCGCCGCGTAGATCATTATGAACAGCTGTCTAGGAACAGCTACACAGCAATGTCGTAACGTAATAGCATTCCAGCTACTACGCTGGAAGGTTTATGCAAATTGAGAAACCTGATATCTAAAAAAACAAGGTGACAATCTTCAAAGCATAAAAACCACCGATCCTCAAATATTTACTCGATAGAGAAGACCCATTATACCTAACCGCGCGTGAACTATGATACGCTGATGATACTATGGACCAAGTCAACTTTTTTTAAACCATACGAAATATCAATCCTCGTCATTTACTGGATGGCGCACACACATTATACTTAACTCGTCACACCTATAATACTCTGATGATGCAAAAGACAAAAACAAAAGTACTCAAATTATACAAACTATCGATCTTCTGCCATTCATGGAATAAAAAAGTCCCATCATTCTTAGTCGCATCTGATCTTGAATGACTTCTAATATAATGGTAATAACCGAAGATATGCAAACCAATTAATTATGCTGAAGAAATTTTCCAATGTTACGGTTTGAAGTTAAACGCTTTCAGAACCATTATTACCACTTATGATTCGCCGCGTAGATCATTATGAACTGCGGTCAAGGATCAGCAGCTGCCGAAAATTCCTAATATTAGTGCATTCCAGCTGCCACTCTGGAAGGTTTATGCAAATTGAGAAGCCTGATATCTAATACGCTAAAAATCAAGGCGACAACCACCGATCCTCCAATATTTACTCGATAGAGAAGACCCATTATACCTAACCGCGCGTGAACTATGATACGCTGATGATACTATGGACCAAGTCAACTTTTTTTAAACCATACGAAATATCAATCCTCGTCATTTACTCGATGGCGCACACACATTATACTTAACTCGTCACACCTATAATACTCTGATGATGCAAAAGACAAAAACAAAAGTACTCAAATTATACAAACTATCGATCTTCTGCCATTCATGGAATAAAAAAGTCCCATCATTCTTAGTCGCATCTGATCTTGAATGACTTCTAATATAATGGTAATAACCGAAGATATGCAAACCAATTAATTATGCTGAAGAAATTTTCCAATGTTACGGTTTGAAGTTAAACGCTTTCAGAACCATTATTACCACTTATGATTCGCCGCGTAGATCATTATGAACTGCGGTCAAGGATCAGCAGCTGCCGAAAATTCCTAATATTAGTGCATTCCAGCTGCCACTCTGGAAGGTTTATGCAAATTGAGAAGCCTGATATCTAATACGCTAAAAATCAAGGCGACAACCACCGATCCTCCAATATTTACTCGATAGAGAAGACCCATTATACCTAACCGCGCGTGAACTATGATACGCTGATGATACTATGGACCAAGTCAACTTTTTTTAAACCATACGAAATATCAATCCTCGTCATTTACTGGATGGCGCACACACATTATACTTAACTCGTCACACCTATAATACTCTGATGATGCAAAAGACAAAAACAAAAGTACTCAAATTATACAAACTATCGATCTTCTGCCATTCATGGAATAAAAAAGTCCCATCATTCTTAGTCGCATCTGATCTTGAATGACTTCTAATATAATGGTAATAACCGAAGATATGCAAACCAATTAATTATGCTGAAGAAATTTTCCAATGTTACGGTTTGAAGTTAAACGCTTTCAGAACCATTATTACCACTTATGATTCGCCGCGTAGATCATTATGAACTGCGGTCAAGGATCAGCAGCTGCCGAAAATTCCTAATATTAGTGCATTCCAGCTGCCACTCTGGAAGGTTTATGCAAATTGAGAAGCCTGATATCTGATACGCTAAAAATCAAGGCGACAACCACCGATCCTCCAATATTTACTCGATAGAGAAGACCCATTATACCTAACCGCGCGTGAACTATGATACGCTGATGATACTATGGACCAAGTCAACTTTTTTTAAACCATACGAAATATCAATCCTCGTCATTTACTGGATGGCGCATACACATTATACTTAACGCGTCACACCTATAATACTCCAATGATGCAATAGGCCAAGACAAAAGTCCTTAAACCATACAAACTATCGATCTTCTGCCATTCATGGGATGGAAAGGTCCCATCCTTCTTAGTCGCATCTGATCTTGAATGAATTACTACGCTAATATAATGTTAATTGACAATCTTCAAAGCATAAAAACCACCGATCCTCCAACATTAATTTGATAGAAAAGACCCATAATACTTCACGCGTCCCACCTATAATACTCTAATGATGCAAAAGACCAAGACAAGTCTTCAAACCATACAAACTACCGATCTTCTGCCATTCATGGGATAGGAAAGTCCCATCATTCTTAGTCGCATCTGATCTTGAATAAATGACTTCTAATATAATGGTAACTACGGAATATATGCAAACCCATCAATAAAGCTAAACGCTTTCAGAACCATTATTACCACTTATGATTCGCCGCGTAGATCATTATGAACAGCTACACCGCAATTCCGTAACTTAATAGCATTCACGCTGCCACGCTGGCAGGTTTATGCAAATTGAGAAACCTGATATCTAATACATTAAGAAAGCAAGGCGACAATCTTCAAAGCATAAAAACCACCGATCCTCCACCATTTACTGGATATAGAAGACCCATTATACTTAACCGCACCAGACCTACAATACGCTGATGATGCTATAAACCAAGTCAACTTTCTTTGAACTATACGAACTATCAATCCTCGGTCGTTTACTGGATAGAGAATACACATTATGTCTAACCGCGTCAGACCTATAACACGTTGATGATGCTAAAAACCAATTCCATTGACTTCAAATTATTTAAGCTATCGCTCCTCCGTCATTGACTATAAAGAGAAGACCCATTATAATTAATCTTGTCAGACGTATAATACGCTGACGATACCAACAATCATGCCAACTGTCTTCAAACCACGCAAACTATGGATCCTCAGCCAGTTCTGGGATAGAAAAGACCCATTATTCTTAGTCGTATACGATCTTCAATAAATGACTATGCTAATATAATGGTAATTAGAGAAGATATGCAAAACCATCAATTATGCTCAAGCAATGTTCCAATGTTCTGGTTTGAAGACGAACGCATCGAGAACCATTATTACCACTTATAATTCACCGCGTAAATTATTATGAACATCTGGATAGAGAAGACCAATAATACTTAACCACGCCAGACCCATAATACGCTGACGGTGCTAAAACCAAGTCAATTTTTTTAAACCATATGAACTATCAACCCTCTGTCATTTACTGGATAGAGAATACACATTATACTTAACCGCACCAGACCTATAATACGCTGATGATGCTAATAACCACTGTCTTCAAATCATACAAACTATCGAACCTCTGCCTATTATTCCTAGTCATATTTGACCTTGAATAAATGACTGCTAATATAATGGTAATTACGGAAGATCTGCAAAACCATCAATTGTGCTTAAACAATGCTCCAATGTTACGGTTTGAAAACAAGCACATCGAGAACCATTATTACCACTTACGATCCACCGCGTATATCATTATGAACTGCGGCCTAGGATCAGCTACTGCCGAGATTTCCAAACGTAATAGCATTTCGGCTGTTAGCCTTGAAAATTTGTACAAATTGAGGAACCTGGCGTCAATTGCATTAAGAACAGTAAACTTCCTTCAAATCATGAACTGTCGATCCTCCGCCATTCAATGAATAGAAAAGACCCAGTCGACTTGGCTGCGTCACATTTGTTAGCCGATATTCGCGATTTGGTCTCAGAGATTGCCAGCCGATCAGTATTATCGAAGTTATTTGACGAGTTACATACAGCGACATTTTCACGTGACATCACTACAACCTATTTATAGAACATCGATTTCCGGTGTTGCTCGCTAGGCCACCGCTAACTCAGGAAGATGGCCGTAACCACAGAAACAGAGAGCCAGTCATCTCCTGGCCGGATAACATTAATCGCGATATCGACACGTAGACCAATCTAAGCCATGCCTCCCAGGACTTCAACACATGAATGGGCGGACACAGGATTAAGTGGAGTCCCAGTTATTGGCACACTCATTTGAAATCCATCGTGTGGGATCAAGTTACATTTTGGTTTGGTACGATCCGACTTCATATCACCCGGCGTCGATTTCAATGAAAAAAAATCATTCCAAAAGCGCCTAGCCTCAATCATAATCGGTTCTCAATTAACTAAACCAGCACTCAAATAACTTTAACAACCCATTATCGTGGATAGTTCTGTTGCAATGGCAATTTAAGACCGGCTAGTTTAATTGAAAAGTGGGGAATAGTTAAATGCGAGAAAAATATTTTCGTACTGTACGAAATCCCTATATATATATATATATCCATTTGCTGTGGCATATTATTGCACGATGACCACATCAGACGAAAGCCCAATGCTATCACAATTCGGCGCTTAACCTATAAATGATAGTGACTAAGGCTAACGAATCGTGAGACGACCAAGAAGTTTACAGCGTTAAGCGAAACAATCCTAATCCACTCAGAAACAAATTTATTAAACCAATGGACCAGATCAATCTTCTGGAAACTAGGACCTGGTAGAATTGATGCTCCATGGTTCTACCAGTGTTCTTCTCCAATTATCCCACACCTTAAACGCAGCACAATTGCACAGATTGTATTTAGGGACGCGCTCGTTTTTAATGGTCCATCTGCTGCCACAGCGTAACGTCCAAAACAGGATATTGAGAAATATCGTGTCAGCTCGTCTTGCTTTGGTAAGACTGCTTTTTCCTTAACCAAAGCCTTTACAACGTAACAACCTACCACGTAGTGAGTTTGCAGTCAGCCACGTGGCAGATGAAGAGAAACACTGGGATAATGTTGCTGAGTTTAAAATATCCTCGGATCGTAGAGACTTCTTCAAGTTGTACACACATATCCAACGTATTATTACTCGGCCTGCCCAGGGATTACGGGCTCCACTTGTCATTCACACATAAAAACTTAAATCTCTATAACACAAGCAGCGTAGTTAGATACTGACGTGGCGCACTTTCCCTATGAGGCTGTAATGCCGCAGTCTAGTTTCTCCACTGAATTCTTTTTAAATATTAGATTTAAGAGTCTACACAAGACCAACACTAGGCTAACTTGCGTAGTACAACTAGCGCAATTTTCGTCGTTTGAGCTGATTCCATAATGGATTAATAAAACTGCAAACATAGCCACTCATTTCACAAACAAAGAATTCTGGATTGAACGGGAATTGTTTTGCGCTCGACTACGAAAATTACCTTGACTATAAAATTAGCGGATAGTAGTGGCATTATGACTAGGAGTCAACTTAAAACAGTAATTTTTATAAAAATTGAACATGAGACGTACCATATGTGGATGACGCAATCCAAGCCTGAAGAAAGCGGTTAGAATTAGGAAAATACAAACCCAGAATATGAACGTCGAATTATTTTTTGCACTAAGACGAGTACACCTAAAAGTCAAAATACAACTATCCGTCATAAATAAAGTTAAAAATTCTATAACGGCCAGGTTGACCAAAATAAGCACTTAAAGAAACAATTTGAAGTCTTTATTTCAAAATGTATCAATCATAAGACACATTAGGACAGTTACACGTGCACAGACAGTCGCAAACTACAATGGTAAAGGTCTCATAGAAAAACGCTCACATGATATGGCGCAATCTAAGAACTGATGGGTTATGCGAGCTTGCGTTTATCTAATAAAATACGATAAATAGACCCAGCAAAGTTCAGACAACCTTGTAGTAAATGCACACGAGTTAAAATGTAACACGCATGTAATGCGTGAAAATAAGGTTAAAAGTCTTAAGAAATAGGCATCCAAAGATCACAGAAAGTAGTTATGCGCAATCTTTGTCCATCCGACTACAAATCAAGACGACGCACATTGAACTCGTTGACCAGGCTGATCGGAATCCTCTTGGTAAGCTTCGCCCCGCCGACCATGACTGCCACGGTTGAAGTCACGTTCCGGATTAAAATCATGCATATGACAGTGTTCTGCATCAACCGGAACTTCGTCAATTTTCAAAGGTGGAGGCAAGAGAGCACGTAGCATGTCGAACTTTTCATCTTCCAAAAATCCGTTTTCTGGAAATTCAACAGTAAACTGTATGATTAAACGCCCTTTCTCGAAAGGACTCTTGTATCTCGGCATGCCTTCTCCCTCAATACTCCGGAAGGACGGTGTTTGAATGACCTCCCCTGGAACCAGTACAAAATTAAATAAAACAGGGCAATTATTACGCCTTTATAGAACATTTACGATCATTATATCATAGATAACATACCGGGATGTGTTGAAACGACAAGAACTCTGTCATCGAGCGTTTGTATAGTTCTCTGCATACCGCATAATGCTTCCGAAAGTGATAATTTCATTTTCACAATGAGATCCATTTTACGCCGAATGAAAACATCGTGCGGTTGCTCGTCCAGGCTAATAACAACGTCACCAGGTTCCAAGCGTGGCGGGTGATCACCCTCACCAGCGAAGCGGATTGTTTGACCATCCTAAAAAGTATTGTAATAATGAAGTTACTTACTGCCATTCCTTTATCGATATTGACCTCAATGAGTTTCTTTTCCAAAGCAACCTTTTTCCCATCGCAGAATTTGCATTTAAGCTTTTCATCAATTATCTCTCTGGCTCCATGACAGGAAGAACAAGGTGTCTGAATTTCTTGAATAAATCCAGGAGCGATCTGGTTCACACGGAACTGATATCCTGTGCCCTTACAGTCTTTACATGGTTTTACACATCCGGGCTTGCCACCGACTCCATCACATTTTGAACAAGCGTTATGTCGTGTAATGTTTAGTTTTCTGGTAGAACCATTGTACATTTCTTTTAATGTAACAGACAACTGGTGGACAACATCCTTTCCTTTATTCTGGCGCTGACGTGAACCGGCACCCGGAAAGAACATCTCAAACAAATCCATCGGGTTATGAAAACCGGAATCAGAGCCACCCTCCTTAATCGCATCCTCACCACCCTGGTCATACAGACGTCGCTTTTTCTCGTCAGAGAGAACCTCGAAGGCATATGCAATTTCCTTAAATTTATCACCAGCCTCAGGATTCTTGTCTGGGTGATATTTTAATGCAAGTTTTCTGTAAGCTTTCCTTAACTCTGCTTCACTACAGTCAGGAGGAACACCAAGAATCTCGTAAAATCGTGTTTCGCGGACCATCTCTGAGCCAAAGCAAGTAAACTACGAGAAAGTTCTGGGCACGAAGACGCAAGACCCTAACAGCTAAAACAAATAGGCTTTAGCAAATAACATATAATTAAGATTGAAAACTAGCTGCTAGATTATCCAGAAATACCGTATTTCAATTATTGCATCCATTGAAAAATATGTTAAAAGTGTCTAAATTGAAGATTAGCAAAGGCCTTAAAAAAAGTCGTCTTGCACAATCAAAAATTATGTAATAAATCAACAATTTAAACACTACCCTCATATACGATCCCACGAGATGTTATACCACAACTGCTAAGTCTACAAATAAGCTTATTTGTCCTGAAAAGGACCGTTTGCAACATTTAATGGTAAATATTTTGAATATAGAGGCCCTTAAGTCACTACCATAAGAGATCTTCTGAGATGCCAGTCCCAGATAATCCATATATACGGTATGATCATTTAATTTGGAACACCTAAGTTCTTCTGAACTATCTTGTAAACTATATTCCTTAAGACCATTTTCTAATTGCTCTGTATCCTCAATATTTAATAAAAAAGCCATAATATTAAAACAAGATTTCTTGCAATTTATAAATATTAACAATAAATGTGCTGACTCAAATACGCTGATATGCACAGATGACAGAACGACAGGGTGGTGATCTTGAAAACAAATATCCGTTTTACTTACCTGAAGCAAATTTGAGATTATATTCCTGGACAATCCCAATATGCACAAATAAGAACGAGAACACGTTTTGACAGTTATATTGTGAGGATCACAACTTCATTTTTTGTTTAATAAAATAACAAATCATTGTTTATAGAGATGTCGTTGCTTAATACTATGTTTACATATCAACTAAACGTGTAACCAGTTTAAACAGTACGATTTTATGTCGGAGGAAATATCTACCTTTACATGAATTAAGGTGTAAAGGATCAAATTAATAAGCGGACATATTGTCAAAATTAAATTCAAAATTCAACACACTTGGCCAACGATAAAACACAATTACCGCTGATTAATTACGTGCGAATTCGCAATTATATAAGCGCGATGCAATTACCACACAACAAAATCTGCAATGCTTGCTATCTGTGGTTGTTTTCGCCATCTCTATTGCTCTGACTGTCTCCGCCGACTACTCTTCTTTTGCTTTACTACGCCAGGCTTTAGTCACGCCAATCTTCTTGTTGCTGCACATACAGTCATACGTAATCAATCATCTAATAAAAGGATTTCTGTGGTGCCAGCCAGCTCGGTTTTGCCGCAGATCTTTAACAAGACTACTCAAGGTCATCGAACAGCAACTAACATATCCTGCTTCGTCAATTCTACTTATTTGCGTGTATCTGCTCAAATGGTCATTATTCAACGAAAAGGACAAAAAGAGCTGGTGTCTAGAAACACTTCTGGACATCCACACGCTGCTGAAACTCACAATCACTCACGGCATTTGACAATTAATGTTTCCCTGGTCCTGTTGAAGACCAGCAAATGTAACTTTGCTCTATGTATCCTTATTTGTCTTAATAACGTCACACGGCATTGTAGCCGAGAGGTACATATGTGGTAGTGGAATGGAATCGAATAAACTAAATTTTGTTATATAAATCAAGGTTGCGATGTCCTATCTTGGTTAGCCTTCCATACATATGGAGTTTATGTAGTATTTTTTTAGACCTAAACTCCCAATTATCCACTCCAATCTGTCATTGTAGAAAAGAAAACGCACTACTTTGGGACTTGTTAGTTATTTAAACGTTTATCTAATGAAACGTGTAGAGGCTCCTAACCTATTCGTGTCTGAGAACCCCATAGATGCCAGATCGTGATCAGTCCTATAATTAAAATAGAATAGAATAGAATAGAATATCTTTATTTGGATTCAAACCACACATATTCCATCAAATAATAAAATTGGAAATTGTACAATATATATTTAAAAAATTATCACATCACAATAATTGTGCAATTAATCTCATGTAGATAGGTATATCTCACTAGTTGTACAATACAATATATCAATATTAGAAAGTTCGACTGAAAAGAATAATATATACATCATTAAATTAGGAACAATTAAGGTATAATTCGAGTGTAACATTATGCAAAAATTGAGAACCATGACTAGCAATTGATTGTATGTAATGTTAACTAATTTGAAGATATAGTGCATAACATTTCAATTATAATAATACAAAACTTGGAAATAAAAATCTCAAGAAAATCTGTTTCCGATAACAATTATCCTTGTCTTTTATTCAACCATGAGAAAGTATTATCATAATCAAAAAAATAAAAAATATCAGCAGGATTGCAGACTTTTTCAAGTTCAGTAGATAAAGTTTTAAAAGACATCTTAGATGGAGGCATTTCTCTAAGCCCCTTCGGCAATTGGTTATAAATTTTGTAGATTTTCGAGAAAGAGAATAACTTGCTCGCTACATTCCCCACCAAAGGAGGAGATATTGCCAAATGTCCAGATCTAGTTCCAACTTCATGACTCTTTCTTATCGGAGTCATATAGGCACCAGTCCACTGGTTCAAATGGAAAACTTTTATACAATAACACATCCTCCGAAACCACAAAGATTGCAATGACACAAACTGTAATCTAGAGGCGTATATAGTGCAAGAAATAGGACTAATATGTTTCACAACTTTTCTTTGTACAGCTTCTATCTTATTAGACAAACCCTTTTTTAATGGATTCCAAGTAGCGACAACATATTCTCGTACCGGTCTAATCTATATTATATACATTTGAAGTTTTATATCATTTGATAAGATATTTCGATTTATTAGTGCTAATCTTTTCTTGGCACTGCCTACTATATTTTCAATATGTCTCTCAGCAGAAGCTGTACATTGAATAGTTATGCCTAAATCCTTAATTTCTTGCATAAGTTTAATCTCAAACACATCATTAATAACAGCATCATGAAAATAAACATAATGAAAGTTTGTTCTGTTCCCTATTTTTAAAGCTTTCGTCTTTTTATTGTTTATTCTCAGCCCTAGTGTAATCCAATATTTACTCAAATCATACAAATCTAATGTCACATTATTTTTGGAGAATTCGACATTCTTTGGATCAATTGGGAAGATTATTTTTAAATCATCAGCGAATTTGCAAACTCGACCGTTAAGGATCCTAGTTTCCAAATTTGCAAATACAATTTTAAATAAAATTGGCCCCAAGCTTGATCCCTGTGGAACTCCACTCGTTACTCGTTTCGATTTTGATATCAAATCGTTTACTTGAATACTCATTCGTCGATTATATAGATAGTATTTAAGTAATCTAAAGATATTCGGATCAATATTCAACAAATTAATCGCATTCAAAATAGCATCAAAAGATATAGAGTCAAAAGCTTTTGAGATATCAATAAATACAATTAATGCATCTATCTTATTCTCGTCTAATGTGATTACATGTTTCCACGTGGAAAGCGTATTAGTAGTTGTCGATCTACCTTTCGTAAAGCCATGTTGACATAAGTCAAAATCAGTCGGTAACATACGTTCTAAATGATCTAGTATCAATCGTTCTATTATCTTCAAAAACGAAGGGATAATAGAGATTAATCTATAATCACTGGCGCACGTTGGCTTACTTACTTTTGGCAACGGCTTAGCTACTATCGTTAATATATCGATTGGTAATTTCCCATTCTTCAAAATTCTATTTATAAAGTTGCAGAGTGCATTCCTAAATGTTAAGGGTAATTGAATCAGATTATCAATCGAAATACCAAGGTGATCTTTTTGTTTTTTTGATTTGATTTTTAACATCAATTTTATCAATTCATCACTGTCAATAACAAGTCCTGGTTCCTGGTCTCCCAAAGGGTCAGATAGTTCTATAAAATTTCTTTCATTCTGTGGATTGCATATCAAATTGCCAAATACTTCCTCCAATTCACAGAGAAATCCATACTCAGTTTTATCCACAGGTAGTATAAGCTTTAACTTTTCCTTGTATTTACTGTAATCTGTGAGGAGTTTGAATCCTAATCTAGGATTACTCTTCATTTTGGCCAAAATAATTCGTTCTGATCTTTGACGAATTATTAGCAGTGATGAATTAATTTCGTTATCAATGGAATCTAACCTCATTTGTTTAATACTATTAATAAGACTACACTTTATTATATTATCTCGTTTAATTCTTAGTTTACACAATTTCCTATTAATCCGTTTCGGTATAATGTCCGTAAACGTAGATG
>JAQBSW010004618.1:0-66926 GCA_029291075.1 Eudiplozoon nipponicum
GTTTACCAAAACTGAGAATTAAAATTATTTCTGAACGCCCGTCACCCCAGAAAATCCACACACCTTGGCCCTGATCGATAAAATTTATCACATTTCGCGGTAATCATGCTATCATTCAATTAAATTTCTTAACAGTTAGATACTGTTTGTGAATTAGGTGTTGCGCACCTAGTAACCGATTAATTGAAATATATTCAGAAGGACAAACCAAAGACAGCATGAACGGAAAGAATAACCACGTGCACATTCGTTTCGTGCTTACTGAAATCTCATCAGTAGGAGCCAGTATTTCAGCCTTTACCTACTACATATTTGGGTGAGGAATGTGGGCAAATAGGACCCGACACAGCTTTTTAAAATCGTCTCTAATATCTAAGAAAATTTCTGTTCTTATTTACTTGGACCATTATCACGCTCATAATCAAAAAGCAATATTTAATAGTTATGAAGTAAATCACGAATTCTTGTTGAATTTTAGATATTTATATTTCATTTAATCCTTGCAAATCCTAGTTTCGTTAACGATTATCTTTTAACCTTAACGTATCCACGATAATTTTTCTTGGGTGATTTAATTGCCCTCTCTTTTCCGCAATGATCCGATTAAGCAACATTTCCAAGTACGTGTTGAGTTGGGCTTCGTGATGGCTGGATCCTGATACTTCCCCTCCTACCGATGGCTTCCACGCGATTCGTGCTAAACACTGGAAATCAGGTTCGATCTAGACTTGGTTTTTAGGCTACGTTCCGGTACCCCACCTTCAGTAGCATCTTTAGAAATTTAATAACACACCGTACACTGCTCACACACCAGATTTAATCAAATGATTTTAAAATAAATTTTGCCAATGTGAACCAAATTTAGGTATACCGATTTCATTCTCATTGTGCGCAAGATTTGCCGCGAAAGGAGATCCATTCGATGTGCATTTTCCTCATAGTCTTACAATTTATCTACTGCGCCACCCATGCTGCGTATCAAATGCAATTTTTAGTTATTTAATTATCCCAGGGTTCATACACGAGGCCGAGAACGCGCAAATTGCTATGTTTTAAGCTGAGTTCTACACCAGCGAATAACCTAAAAAGAATGTGGTATTCAAGCGGCAAAAAGCTTAGTGGATTTCTGGAGTAAGCAGCCGAACATCATTAAAAGAATTAATCAATAATGAATTATTATTTAAATTTGTTAAATATAGGCACGCTACAAGCGAGTAAAATTATACATATCTTTACATATTTATAAAACGTTTTTGCAATTGGTAATTGGGCTTCGAAATCTGATGTCAAATAGATGATGCAAACTGTAGTTGGCTAAATAAATATCTTATTCAATGTGATCGCAAATATTACAAATAGTATGGTTGTGACGGTTGTTGTGAATAGTTTGTAAATCCACATAAGGGGCCTAAATTATTCAGGCGAATACTACAATGATGACCTATCTCAGATAAAAAAAACACAAACTTCTGGTCATGTTACATCGGGCTCCACCTGTTACGTACGGTCTCAATCGAATTAAATGCTATACTTGCAGCGCTGGATATCAAAATGCCATAGTCGTGGTACGAACAATTTTAAGCCTCATTTCAAGCGCAGAATTTCTCTATGGATGCTCTGATTGTTACAGCTTTGGTAGGAGAGCTGGTAAATTGTTTCACGACAGTCTCCAGAGTAACTCCCTAAGATCGAATTAAAACGACGATTATCTGATATTTCCCGTGCCAGACCTCGGGAATTATTTGCTGAACGACACAGACTCAAATCACTTCAGAATAAGCTTTAGCTGGACTTCAGTGCACAAATCAAGCGGCTTTTGTTTAAGAGAGCAGATGCCTTGCCGTGTTTGAAAATTAGTAAATCGATCCAATCTATGATGCATTGTCTTTCCAGACATGATGTTCTGTTGAATACGCTCGTCAGTCTACAATAAATTGTACAATGTCTGAAAAGATTCAACCATAATCGCCACTTTACTTGGCCCAACGACACCAGAGAAACTAGGCTGTCACCAGAATGTCGACGCGATGTTGACTCTGCAAACTCTTTCACGTCACAAATAGTGGCTAGGTGGTGGTCGGTGACAAGCAGTCGCCGCGGTTTTATTACGGCAGACTCGTAGATCTGTCGACGCGAGTTGAGACACAACGAATTGTTCCATCCTACAAAAGCTCATAATCTGTTTTCTATATTAAAGGTTCGTACAGGTCTACTGGTGGTACCATTAACGCAGTCCGGCTAGAACGACTATCCCACTGCCAAAACATGTTGCAGCTTAAATTATTGGCTACAAAGATGATAATTAACAAATCTCTTTTTAAATATCATCAAGTAAACATGAAGATGAACAGATAATGAGGTTTCCGTTTAAATAAGCTTCAAGCAAGACAGTAAATTAGTTGACCGCCGTTAATCGGACAACGACTTGCCTTCAGCTATTCCAATTCGCATGCGACCTAAGACTACTAGACTCATCTAGTTTGAATTTGTGTACGAAAATCCATCTACAGACCTCGAGTCCGCTACTCAGAGAAAGTGAGAGGCAATAATTACCGTTGTTTTAAAATCATTTTTCTCTTTGCTTCTAGTTACCATGGTGTGTGTTTTGAAGACAATTTGACTTAATTCACCCTGCGGCTGATTATCGTCAATTTTGTGACGAAATTGCTGGCTAATATCTCTCCATGCTTCATGCAAATCAAGACTTCTGGAGGATGGATGTCCGGTCAAACGCCCGAAAATTAATTACCAATTTATTCAGATACCCGTCGGTCTGAATGGCGTCCCTAGGATGTTCCAAAGAAGAATGGACTCGTTTCTGGTTGGTCTATCGTTAAACAACACAGTAGGCCAAGCAGAATAGCAAGTGCGTGCCCAAGTATTCAAGATGCTTACCTATGTCATAGAATGATCATGGCATGTTTATCCTGAAGAGGCACAGTTATGCTAGAAATTGCGGTTACTGGGCAACACGGATTCTACAGATCGTGCAATGCCGTTAGATTTGAACGATTAGCCTGTCTAAAATTGCTCTGTATTCAGAAAGAAGTTGCAAAGACGTATAGACATGCTGAGTTTATGTTAACAATACCCCTTTGTGAGTGGTTCCCAAAAATGATTTTGTGCCTATAAAAATTCTTTAAATCATGTTTGCGAGCTTGAAGCAAACACCAATCCCATTGTATTTAACCAGCCATCGAAAAACTTAACAAAACTACCGCCAGCCGCAACGCACTGACGCATTTCGACCTTCCATGATCATCATCAGAGTACGACGGCAAACTGACTAGCAAGGATCAAACCGCATTGAATATATACGGAAATCAAATTTAGATATGCGGCTCTCACCTTTAGTAGTGTGCATAACATTGAACTAACTGGAAATTTCGATTGCACGATTTCTATGCAGTCACGGACATTAACATTTTGAAGCTTTCGCCATATATATATATATATATATATATATATATATATATATATATATATATATAGGCAATACAATTTAACAATAATTGTTTGCGCGAGTGGTGGTAACAATTCTTTAAATCAAGTTTGCGAGCTTGAAGGAGACACCACTGTCATTGTATTTAACCAGTCGTCGAACAACATAACAAAACTACCGCCAGCCGTAACGCACTGACGCGTTTCGACCTTCCATGTTCATCATCAGAGTACGATGGCAAAAAAGTTTGAAACTTTTGAAATAGAATTGAATATTAATTAGTTTGTTCTCATCAGTTTGCTATCCACCACATTCTAATGATATCCAATAATTAGCGAAAATCGGCACATCTGCTTGAAATTCTAATCTTCTGCATTTCATGCTAAATGAAACGAGAATTGGTGTTTATTTCACGTTCAAAATCATTTCATATCAAATTTTTATCACTGTGCATACAATCTACTATTATTCGTCAATTCTTGTTGAACATAAAGTAAAATGTGTTGGTCTATCAATAAAGAAATATTGCTAAATCAAGTTTATCGTATTCTCAGTATTTTATGCAAAGATTAAACATCAGAGGCAATATCGGTACACAAGTGGGAGAGAAAAATGATCATACAGTTATGAAGCGCAATTGCATTCCCTTTATTTACATTATATTCACTTTGGTTGCCTAAGTTACCTTTGATTATTTGTACATTTCCTCAAACTTCATTTACACGGCCATTTTATTTCAGAAATCTGTCGGTTCATCAACGGAAATCAAAATGATTTTATAATTCTAAATACTTAGTTGATTACTGAAACAAAACACAAAGTTGTTACGTCAACGCGAAATAACGTTTTGTCTTTGACATATTGCTTTCCTTAGCCCTGTATTTAAAATTTTTTTCTCATTAATCCACTTAATTACCAAATTAGAAGTTACACTTTGGATGCTCAATCAATAATAATAGATTAGTTGATAAAGGTAAAGCAGTCCTTCCAATATGACTTAACAAAGAATTGTACAACTATAGTTTAAAAGAATTTCTTAATTTGATTTTGGCTTTCCTACTTTTTTTCACGGTATTTCAAATTTTTTACTGAATTAATCATTAGTATATTATTTGTCATTAGTTTATTCATCACACAACCAAAACACGGCAAGGATTACTAATTGAATTCGTCATAAGATTTTACCCCGATTTAGTTTCTATTCACACCCATTGCTTAATGCAAACTCATTCAAGGTAAATATTTTATAGTATTAACAAGCTTTCGTTCGTTTATTCTTATAATACTGGCTTTTTTTATTAAATAAATTCTTGTGCAACAACTTCTGACATCAAAGTTTTCTTGAGTTTACTTTTGTCTACTTCTGAACGTTCTTATCATCTCCGAGGCTACATAGATGGTAACAATTCTTTAAATCAAGTTTGCGATATTGAAGTAAACACCAATCCAGTTGTATTTAACCAGTCGTCGAACAACACAGCAAAACTACCGTCAGTCACACGTACTGATGCGGTTCGACCTTCTATGATCATCATCGGTGTACAACGGAAAGTTTACTAGCGCGGATCAAACAGCAATGCACATAGATAGAAAGAAACGTTATTTATGCTACATTACAATTATCACAGTGACAGAAATCGCTCTTTATATATATATATATATATATATATATATATTATATATATATATATATATATATTTATATATATATATATATATATATATATATATATATATAAAGCTTGTCGTTTGAGGCCAAATTTATCAATGTTCAATTCTTCGTTTCATGCACTAGCTAAATGGTTAGTTCATATACTTCAACCATTACGCAAATAACTAGGTAATTATTCTGTTGTTGATTCGTTTTAGTTTGTAAACAAAATTCAATATATATTATGGTATATTTTGGTGCTACGTCTTTGTTTACAAATGATCCAATTGATGACACCATTGACATTATAGTCAGAGCGGTAGAACACTACGTATTACCATCGCCGATGCCAGGTCACACTCAATGCAAGCGTATCTTATTATGCACGAAAGACGTACGGTTTCGTTTTAATGGAAGCATCTACAAACACACTGATGGTGTGGCAATGGGGAGCCCATTATCTCCAGTGTTGGCTGAGATTTTTCTAGGGCATCTAAAGAACACGTCATTAAGGAGTGACATAAGTAATTGTGCTCAGTATATAAGGTACGTGGATGATATTTTTCTTGTCCTTAAGAGTAGATCGCAATTACGAACAATACTTCAAAGTTTCAACAAAGCACATAAGAATATCGGTTTCGCGCCAGAGCACCAAAATGATAATGGTCTGCCTTTCCTAGATGTACTATTAAAGAAAGAAACTAATGGTAAATTATACAGAACAATTTACCGGAAACCAACCTGATCTTTACTGCAGCTTTGTGCCGTTTCTATATAAATTATGAACAGTTCGTCGATGTTTTTCAAGAATTGACAGGTTGGTTAGTCAAGATCCAAAAGAAAACGAATATAATAAAGCAATTACGATTTAAAGTCTAATGGATATCCTAGACAATTAATTGAATCAATTTTTAAAAGGTGAATTAAACAGAAAAGAAAACTGGAAACCTGAACATCCCATTTAAAAGGGGATGCAATTTCCCGAATGGCACAAAAGAAAGGTGAACCGGCATTAACACGTACATTTAATGCAGCTAAATTATGTTTGCTATTTAGGGTAACACACTTGCCTTTACCAGCAATCAAAGAGAAACAGCCGTTAATGTCGACATCAAATATTATTTACCAATATGCATGCGCAAGTTGTCGATCAACTTACGTAGGCCAATCAACCAGACGGTTAATTACTCGAATGAGAGAACATTGAAACTTAAACGCCTGTTTTAAATCAAATTATGAATACACGTCTGCAATTGCGCGACACATCGAGGAAATACCGAACGTATGTTCTCCAGAGGTAGAATTCCAAATAATTACTGAATGCAATAACATAAGGGAGCTAGCCACTTACGAAGCCTTATGGATAAACAAATTGCAGCTCGCTTTATGCAAGCAGAAAAAGCATGTTCAGGCATTCAGCTTGAACTGGAGGTGACGCACGCAATTGATTGGTTTCCGTTTTTTCACACTCTCTGTTTACATATTTCTATGTTTGCACATTGAAAGGGTACTATGATTATATATATATATATATATATATATATATATATATATATATATATATATATATATATATATATATAATTTATAAATATGTATATACAATATATATGTAGATACAATTTAAGTCCATTATTGCATAAAAAGCAAATCATTAAGAAGATGGATTTCGTTTTGGTTGCAAGCTTGCAAATACTTGCAAGAACGGGGTATATTTTCTGAGGAATCTTGCATGTATCCCCTACTCTACTAGGCCACGAAGTGACAAAAATGTATTTAAAATCGACAAACATCAAGACAAAGCTCAGTATTATGCCAGACTTTATATTTATACCTATTATGATTAGATGATAGTGAGGCGATAATACTTTTTACGAATGCAGACATTACAATGCATGTCTTCAATATTGCACATCTTAATAGAAACAAATAAAGTATTTTGTGTGGAAAAACAAAGAATTAACCACAGTAAACCGCAGTGAAATTTAGAAAAATGTTCTAAGTGTGTAAAAAGGAAAAAGTTTCGGCAATCGTGCCACTAAACAATAATTGATTGCGCGGGTGTTGGTGACAATTCTTTAGATCAAGCTTGCGAGCTTGAAGTAAACATCAATCCCATTGTATTTAACAAGTCGACAAACAACATAACTGGTGGTAGTTTTGTTATGTTGTTCGTCCGATGACCAAAACATTTGGATCTGGTTAAATATCTCAATAAATTTGTCAAATCAATGATCTAAAGAACAGAAAAAATTATATATATATATATATATATATATATATATATATATATATATATATATATATATATATATATATATATATATATAAGATAAAACGTTATCCAGGAAAATACTTTCAAAAATAAATAGTATTTCTACCAGTATCTATAGACATTATTCTGTTTTCGTTAATATTTTCGCTGTCTTGCATTACGTTTCTTTATTCTCATATTTAAAAATAGTGTAATTACTTACAATCGCTTATTTATATATATATATATATATATATATATATATATATATATATATATATATATATATATATATATATAGTTAGCATACGATAAAAGATCTATAAGTAGATGGAAAAATTAAGCGGAATTCTGCCCCATCCGTCCGTTTTGTGTTTGTTGAGGTGTATTGCCCGTTACTGCCTATGATTCACCAGCAAGCAACAAACTTGTCTGTCTACCACTCGCTCAAACTGACTTCTGTATTGCCTTCTTGTTCTGTTTGAATTAACTTGTTACAAGACAAGCAATACCTAATACTTAATTGTATAAAGCGTACTTTTCTGCAATCAGGAAAACAATGAATGTCAGTCTTAAGCTTCATTATGCGTATAACATTAAATGATGGTGATATTCATTTTTATGCAATTATTTTTGGTAAAGTCCGATTACTTTTAATATTATTTTACATATTTAACTAAAAATAATGCCAGTGTAAGCCGCATATCCATATAGTTAGTAAGTTGAAGAATAAATGAAATAACCCTTTTCAAGGGTCTTTTAAAACGAATTTGCTAAGCTTCTGGTTCTGCGTTGAAAACTTGCTTCCGTTCATTTCCCATGATTAGGACATCGCTGGTTAAATTATCCTCAATGTATGGAACAGATCTCTATTTCTCTGTTAGTCCATGTAATTTGGTCTTCTTGATATCTTTAGTCAAATCCTTAACCTGAACAGAAGTACTCGTTTTCTGGCAGAATTTAAATGAAGCATTGTACAGAATTTCAAAGAACGACAAATGAATAACAGTAAAATCTTTGATAGACCCCGTTACTAATGACATAATTTAACTTATTCAAGGTAGATTGCACGTTTGAGATTTTAGTTCAATTTTCCAATTTTGCCAGATTCCCAAAATTGTTGTGCTCTCTTTCGAAAATTAAACGAAAGAGATACTGATGCCAACATACAAATAACCGGAATTGCTCTTGAAAATTCTCCTCACAATCGATTTAAAATGTAATACAGTGTAAATTACGTACTTCTGGCAATATAAATCTACGTCAGTACAATGAAAGAATTTTCGATCATTTAATTTAGGTAAACGTTGCTGTAATTTATTAGACAATTTAAATCATTTAAACAATTAAAAAGAATGCAAATAAGCACTGTAAAATGCCTTAAATTATGCGATACAGCAAATTGTATATGTTCGAGTATGTGGTTCTGTTAGGCAAATTTAAATGCAAATTAGATTTCAATGAACAAAATACAACCTTTATTATTCAGCATCATTAGGAAAAGTGATAAAATTGTATATTGGCCATAAACCGCCAAAATTGATATAGCTGAACGCTCCCAGCATATTTACGTTCATTAAGGTTACCGAACGGAATTATATGCATGCTATTATTGCTCCTGATTTTTTTTGTTTTGCCTATTATTCTTATACCAATACCATTTCCATTTAATGTTGAAGTACAAGATTTGGTTAATTTAAGAGTCATATTTTATATTCACCATAAGGCCAGCATAGTCAACTTTACCGTCATCTACGTAAAAAGCTTGACGAGCCACAATATCAGACTGATTACAGCTTATGCATGTAGACAGCCTTGCTTCATCTTTTTATGATCCTATAAAATGTTGCTAACATTTATATGGACCAGGCGTTGGCAGTGGAAACTGCCTAAGTGCCCTGAGCCGCTCTGCTTACGCTCTTTTTAGGGATCTAGTTAGGCGTGAGTTCACCAGTGCTGAAATATTTGGTGTTCCCGCTCTTAAGTACAGGAAGTCCGTATTACAGTGTTTGATTGCTGGCTGACAAATGACTAAATATTTATTTCTTATTCTGTGTATCTTCAATTTTTTGCTCTTCTGTTCGTTATCTCTGTGCTGTTCTGTTCTTTACTACGTCAGCATACTTTTTGGTTTAATTTTTTAATATATGTATTGTCGATTTTAAGTGACTTGCTAATTAAATATCGTATTCCTCCACTCGTTTAAATTGTCTTTGAAACGATAAATATGTATACATATATATATGTATTAAGAATGAATTAATCAATTTTTAAGAAATCAAATAGAATTCATAGAATAGACCAATTTATATGCTTCCGACCTTGGCGAGTATTTTAATCGGTGGATATTTCCTTAAGGACCTTGTCTTTTGCCCATTAATTCGTCGAAGCCGCGCAATAGATCGAATTTTCAATTATATTCATAAATATTTATATTGGTCAATCTTTTGCTCACCCAAAACCAAATGTTTGTTTATAACTGAGAATTGCCTGCCTAGCGGAAATTTTACGGCGAACAGAATCAGTTTGAAGACACTACAGCAAGAGTTTCTAAACTAAAATATCGGCCACGGAAATTCCGTCAACAACTCGATGAGTTCCAAATAAGAACGCGACCAGCCTTGTTAAAGAATCCCATTTACAACCTTATCATTTATTTAATAAATACTAATAAAACAATTAAAAACAAAAACTGCCATTATAGTTGAATTGTCTCTCTATCTCTCTCTCTGTCACTGCCTCAATCTCTCTCTCTCTCGCTTAAGCTAACTCTCTCCCTCTCTGCTTCACAATACAGGCTAAACCGGTGTACTTGATTAATTGTCTTTTGCTATCTTGTGCAATGTTTAGTTAATAATGACAAGAGAGATATCATCAAAGTCTTGCTATTAAACTTGGATTCAATATCATTTCTGAATATGGAATGTTGACTGTTTTGAAATTTAAGTCACTGAAATGCCAAATAGGCTCTACCTAAAGTAAAAGTTAACCGATACACACGTTTTCACATGAATGAAAAAATAATATATGCGTGAGCTGGTTTGCGTTTTCGTGTTTCAAATAGTTATCTAATAGTATTCTTAGAATTAAAAAACCTAAATTATCGCGATATAAATTAAACAGGACGAGATACTTTTATGTGCTATCCAATTGTATTTTGGGCAGTGCTTAACGTGGCTGCGATTAATAAATTCTAAAATTATACGATAAATATTGAAAATTAAATAGAATCCCGTGTCTGTTTCAGAAAATACCAGTGGAAAGTGATCGTTAGTTTAGAGGTGAGAGAATATCATTTATAAAATGGTTGGTGTGATTGACTATAATTATCGTATTCATTTACATGGACTGAAAGCAGATTATTAGCTTACTAAAATAGTTAATTGAACAAAGGATTAGACGGAAGAAACTTCATATTTAAATATTTAAAATAATATTCATCGACGAAAGTTTAATCAGTTAACATTATGCTTTCCACATAAAATTCAGCTTCACGAGAAATGAAGACTTGATAATCGTATGTATATATATATATATATATATATATATATATATATATATATATATATATATAAATATATTCAATATTAATTTATATATCTAATTATTACACTTTTAGACCAATCAACATTCTTACGTGGCATGAATATATATATATATATATATATATATATAATTACGAAAACATTTATAAGCGTAAATACAAGTATAAATATAAATAAAAATATAGAATAAATAAATATAAATATAAATATAAATATAAATATAAATATAAATATAAATATAAATATAAATATAAATATAAATATAAATATAAATATAAATATAAATATAAATATAAATATAAATATAAATATAAATATAAATATAAATATAAATATAAATATAAATATAAATATAAATATAAATATAAATATAAATAAATATAAATATAAATATAAATATAAATATAAATATAAATATAAATATAAATATAAATATAAATATAAATATAAATATAAATATAAATATAAATATAAATATAAATATAAATATAAATATAAATATAAATATAAATATAAATATAAATATAAATATAAATATAAATATAAATATAAATATAAATATAAATATAAATATAAATATAAATATAAATATAAATATAAATATAAATATAAATATAAATATAAATATAAATATAAATATAAATATAAATATAAATATAAATATAAATATAAATATAAATATAAATATAAATATAAATATAAATATAAATATAAATATAAATATAAATATAAATATAAATATAAATATAAATATAAATATAAATATAAATATAAATATAAATATAAATATAAATATAAATATAAATATAAATATAAATATAAATATAAATATAAATATAAATATAAATATAAATATAAATATAAATATAAATATAAATATAGCAATAAAATCAAAGCAAATGTGCCGCTGTTCCAGTTCCGCTCGAGGCAATATCTCGACAGTATTTAAAGAGTTCCCAATAAGGACAAAACCGTTCTGGATGAGTTAACGTTGAGTACTAATGCATTGTTCAGTTTATACTGACAACACATATGTGAATACATAAATGCACAAGTTAAAACTGTTTGCATTAAATGAACCCCGAAACCAGCCTTGAACGCACTAATTCTTGCAATTAATTGTTTAGTTTGTGATTATGAAGAAATTGATCTACAATAATAGGACTCCGTCCTATTATACCGCATTCTTTGACCAAATATATAATGGTTAAAGGACGTAATACCGGCTCCTACTGATGAGTCGCCAGTAAGCACGAAACAAATGTGCATGAGATTATACTTTCCGTTCATGCTGCCTTTGGTTTATCCTCCTGGTCACAACTGAACGAATTTGTTACTAGGTTCGCAACACCTAATACATAGTTGCATATATATTAGGTCTTCGCAACAAACAGTATTTAATAATACGCCATTCACTATCCCACCAGCAAAAACTTTATTGACATAGTGTTGACTTTATAAGGCAATATACACATGCTGTGCAGAAATCACGTTTGCTATCCTTTGCACAAAAGATATAATGCAACGAGATACTGTCTCTACTTTCGATTTTCTTGGTTGCCGGGGCTTTCTGATTCGTCAATTGTGGTCGTCTATTGCAGGAGAGTAAAATATCCGTGTCGAGTAATACATCAAACAATCGAGACGGAATCAACAAGACACTACAGTCAGATAGGTAAACAGACATGAAGAATGACCGCTACAATTAGTTGGCTCCGACACTATGTCAGAGTAAATTCCGTAAACGATGGATGACCAATTCTTCTTTAACAAATCAAATGTAATGGTATGCGTATGACAAAATGCGTAGAGTGTTGCGAGGGTAAAAATCTAAGGCAATACAGACTACAGAATTCTCATTTGTTTGAAGTTTTTTTTAATCTTGCTAACATATGACTTCTTTCTATTATTTGATTTTTAAGTCGTGATATTGGATATTGAGATTTCTTCTTTGCCAAAAAAGTCGTAGTTAAAAAAATTCTATGTCTGTGCGATTTATAGTTGAAATAATTTGATTTTTATTTCGTGGGTGTTTAATTTTAACTCGCTTATTTACCTCGCCAAATGTGAGAGCGTTTCCATTTCTTATTTAATTGTTTTTTTTTATTATTTGTTTGTTGAATTTTGTGCTCGTTTTCTTAAAATTAAAAAGTACCATTTTAGAATTGAGTTTCTAAAAATACATCTGATGTCAAACAGCTCACCGTTTTTATGTGGAAAATGTTGTATTTGTTGAAATAGTTATGTGACTTTAGTCTTTACATCAATGTTTAGAAATAATGCTGATTATCCGATGCTAGTGGCTTGGGTAGAAATTAAGGCACATCTCTTCTCAAAGAAGCAACCTGAATGAGAAAGACCTATGCACACATGATTTATAATCAGAATCATCAAAGTTTCATTGTATATCATCATATCAGCCAATTTTTTAAGACTGTTAGACCAAACATAGTTGCGCGTTTGAGTATTACCTGCATGCCCAAAAGTAACTAACATGTTAGTATACACGAATTGACTTACAAATTAATGAAGACGTGTTAGATAGGCTGAATCCTTTATGTCTTAACTGTACAGTATACCGCCAGATCAACAATTGTGGCATGAAAATATTATTCCATCGGTTATCAGTCAACTCAATTGTTCACAAATTCACAATGGTAGAATCGCCAGATAGGATTTGATATGCAAGATCAATTTTAGCCTGAATATAAACTTCTAATTAGTTAACTGAATCGTTGCTTCGTGTCTAAAAGGGCACAGCATGCACTTGTGAACATTGTCACAATAAACACCTGACCCATTAATTACTTACATATGTCAGTATAAACTAAGAATTGTATAGTGTAGAAAAGGCAGGATAGCTCAGTGGTTAGAGCACCAGATTCCGAAGCAGACGTGCCCAGGTTCGTATCCTGTCCGCGGCAAATTCTGGCCAGTACTTGATGAGTTCCCAACAAGGACGAAACCGGTCTACTGGATGAATTGCCTTTTCTACACTATACAATTCTTAGTTTATACTGACATATGTAAGTAATTAATGGGTCAGGTGTTTATATCAGGACCGCAACCTTGATTATAATAATTGTCACAATAAGTTTGTAATATTTTGCTCTTAAAGGACTATGGGTCTTAAGCGATTTTCATATGTGGCTTCCTGCAGATTAAGGTCTTCGAAACACAATTTGGAGTAAAGAAAGCATTTTGAAATTTAATCAATATATTGGTCTAGTGTTGCGACCCTATTTAAAAATAAGACATTAATTAAATCAAATTTGCCAACTTCATATAAGCACCAATCAAATTGTACTTAATCAGTCGCATAACATAGCAAAACTATCGTCAGTCACACGTACTGACGCGTTTCGACCTTCCATGATCATCACCAGAGCACGACGGAAATCTGATAAGGGAGGATCAAATCGCAACGCATATATAATGAAGGCAATTTAGATTTACGGGACCCACCCCTAATAATCTCACATGCGTTATGTTGAACTGGACACTTTGTATGCCCAATTTCTTCGCAAACACAAACATTTAAATAATTATTATCACTACCGACAAAATTAATTAATGTTAAGATTTATTATACACAATATATATATATATATATATATATATATATATATATATATATATATATATATATATATATCGTTTACTTTTTGAAGCTGTTTTTGACTTTGTGTAAATGTATAGCCTCTTGGTAAATTAAATGGTGAAGACATCTGTTTAGCAGTTTGTTTTTGCATCCGATCAACATCGCAGCCCTGTTATAATTCAAAGCATTGGAGTTTTGAAACCAACACATTTTACAGGCTAATGATATGTTTTTTTAGAGAAAAACATGATTGCGCGACAAACGCTCATTAAGACAAAACAGAACATCACAAAAATTAGTAGTCTACAGCAAAGATAAGTTATACATTGAAGACTGTATATTAATTTCTATTTAGTGCCGAATAGAAATGAAACGAGGGGGACGTACATGAATTGTCATTTCCCATGTTTTCCTTTAAATTCTGTGTCATATAGATTACTCCGCTGCTACCTTTCATTTAGCTCAGTCAGCCAGACATTTGATAAACTATTCAGCATATTCCGAAAGATTTATGTGCCTAATACATTAAATTACTTCGTGTATTTTATCATAATATATACATTTAAAATAGTTCTGAGAAAACCGATAACTTAATTCTCAAATGCTAAAATGAAATTCATTTGAAATGATGGCCATGTAACTTATACGCTGGATCTCATTCAAGGCAATAGAATAATATGAGATATTTTATTATTTTCAGACCCATCGTAAATCAAAATTACCGTTGGAGACTTGCGAAGTATAAACTTACCTGTAAATAGCTAGGTGAACTTGTTTCAAAATTAAAAAGCTGATAGAGCAACATATCTTATCTTTCATACCTTATGAATCTATCACGGTTAAATTCTCGTTGTACAGTTTGTCGTCTTGTTCTGATGATTAAAATGTCGAAACTTTTCAGTACGTATGACTGACGGTAGTTCTGCTACGCCGTGTTTAATTCAAGCTCGCAAAATGATTTACAAGAAGTGTTACCACCGTCCACGCAATCAATATCTGTTTAATTGTATTGCTTATATATATGTGTGGCAAAAGCTGAAAAAAATTAATTTTCGTGACTGCATGAAAATTTCGCAGCCGATATTTCCAGTCACGTACAATGTATGCCAGACTATTATAAATGAAAGCCGCTTATTCATTTTTTCTTTCTATAGATATGAATTGCGGTTTGATCCTTGCTAGTCAGTTTGCCGTCGTACTCTGATGACGATCATGGAAGTTTTAGACGCGTCAATTTTGTTACTGACAGTAGTTTTTCTATACTGTTCGGCGTCTGCTTAAATAAAACGGGATAGCTGTTCACTTCAAGCTCGCAAACTTTATTTTTAAAATTCAGAAGATTTTTGCTCTTCCCTATTAATATATGTTAACTAATATATATTGTGCGTTCGCTTTGTGGTCGAAATGCCGATGATGATGTTAACCCCGTTACTGCTCGTGTACACATTCGTTTAGAAGACTGTATCTTCCAACTTTGCCAAATTTCATGACTAGCTGTGGCTCCTGCTAATGAGTCGCCAGTAAGCACGAAACGTATTTATACATGAAGTCGCTCCTGTCGTAAATGCTGACATTGGTATGTCCTCCAAGTCCTATTGGATCTAATTTGTTACTAATTTTGAAATATCTTATACGCAAATGAAATTATACCATCGTTTTTTTAAATTGTATGCATTTAACCTATTCAATTAATCATATTTGCCAAAGCATTTAGTGTTAAAAATTGAACAAGTAATTTTCTCACACTTAAAATAGATAATAAAATTATATATCATCAAATGCTCCTGTATCACAATGCTGAGTTGAGGAAAATGTACCTTGGGTTTACCAGCGTATATCAATCTTCAAGTGATGCCACACCATTAGTAAATTTTTTTTACAAAAGCTCCGCTTCAGCCTGCGAAATCATTTATTTATTGGCGTATATTTTTAATTTATAAGTCAACGACAAACTCGCATTATAAGCAATAATTTGGACACTCCTAAAAAGAAATTGTCACGTATTTACTTAAAGAAATAACTATTTAACTAATGATTAAACTAAGAATTATACCTGATTATGTGTATATAATCCAGAACATTGCACATTCCTTCACCTAAATAGTAAAAGTCATTTAGGACATTTTATGTTATATTTTTTTATTCCATTCCTTCGTTTTAGTGCCCTATTATTCCTTTCGTCTACTGGGATAAATCAGCTGAGACTCAACCAAACTTAATCTGACCAACCCCATCTCTTAGACTTTTACATGTAACTCATCCGTTGCTATCGAGTCTGCCTGTTTACCTATTTTCCAAGACTAAATTTATTAGATGAATTTCAGATACGTAAACCTACTGTGGTATTTTATGTTCATTCGAAAGCCTACTTTAAATAAACTATCATTGATTTCATTGGCGGTGATAACAATAATTTAATTCAAGGTTGCGGACTGGATATAAACACCAATATCATTAATAATACACACACGAATACAGACTACGAATCGTAGAGTTTAGAAAACAAAATTCATACAGCAGATAATTTTCGTCCTTATTGGGAACTCTTCGTGTACTGTTCAGAATTTTCCGCTTACTTTTATCTCTTCGACGAATTTCACCATGTCAAAATGTCCATTTTATTAGCTTTTCCAAATTTCGGTGTTCAAATACCTCTCAGAAGTCTGATTTTGTGTTATTTCATCGACTTCGTTCTTCGCCGTAATTTCCCGCATTTTATAACATTTCAAACCATGAGCGAAATAACAGTTATAAGGAATGTTGAATAAGCTCACACTATTTAGACTCAATAGTAGCATACCGACCGCTGCCTGAATCTCTTCACCATGTTTTCCAGTCTGCTATGCTTAATTCTGTATATGCGCGTTGATAAAAGGCTTCAGACAATAATTCTTTCTCGGAGTCAAGATTTTGAAAAGTCAAAATCGCCTGATAATTACAGCTCTTGCTCAACTATTTCTAATCTATTATATTTGATAGAGTCTAATCGCATATTCCCGTAATGATAAACATGTAAAAATTTCTCAGAGCAGAATCAACTGGCATAGAACAAAACGCCTCCAATATAAATTTAGTAGAAGATTTCATATCGTGTTCCTCTATATTAATTTCTACCACATGTATTGCATCCTTCTCAGTGTGCCTTCACCCTTAGGTCTTCTCTTCTTATCATTTCCCCGTGTATGCTTGTCTGTCCGTTCATTCACTTATTACGTAAGAATAATTTTAAAAATCAATTCTGCAAGGCAATTTTCATTAATATTATTTCCAAATCCAGGTTCAGTAAAATGATTCATCATCGGGATTTAAATGGAAGTCATTATTTTGTGACACTCTATTTTATTTTTTAAGAAGATACCTTACTGCAGAATTTGATTTTAACAAAACGTATGACGAATTCACATTGGTCTAAACTTTCAAACGGTAACAAATGATATTTATATTGACAAAAGAATCGTTAACAACTTCATTAGCAATAATAATTAATTAATTATCTGTAATATAAATAATGCATTGAATACATGCAATAAAATTTATTGACATGTCTCTGCCAGCCTAAAACATTATTATAGCACGATGAAAACCAGAATTGCGCGCATCAAACAATCAGTAATTGCATGGGTATTGGTAACAATTCTCTAAATCAGGTTTTCGAGTTCAAAGTAAACATCAATCCCATTGTATTTAACCAGTCGTCGAACAAATTAGCAAAACTACCGTCAGTTACTGGTACTGGCGCGTTTCGATCTTCCATGATCATCATCAGATTACGACGGCAAACTGACTAGCGAGGATCAAAGTATAATGCATATATATTGTAAGCATCATTAGATATGCTACTCTCACCTCTAGTAGTCTCTCATACAATTGGACAAAAGCTAAAAATGTTTATGATCGTGACTTAGAACTTCTCAATACTTTCATATTCGGACCTCCTTGGGCATTGGCAGATAACATTCAGAAACTAAATGACATATCTCATTTGAACAACCTCCAAAATTAACTTTATTTAATTGGAGAGAATATAAGTTTTATTTTTATAAAAAATGAAACCATTTTTTACACCGAGCAAGTACAATTGTGTTTTTAAAATTTCATTGCAGGATTTGTGATAGGAAATCTGTAATACATGTCGACTGATTAAAAATAAGCACCTCTCGAAATGATTAGTTCTTGGATTTTGGTCGTATTCGTGAATTCCATTAATGGTTTGTCCACCAATCAACATTCCTTTCTATGATATTACATGTATGCCAATAAAACTTGAAAGTGCAAAAAAATTGTCAAACTCATGCCTTCACACTCTTTAGTCACATTTACAACGTCGATATTTCTAAACACTGATCAGTAATATGATGACAGAATGGCTTAGTGGATAGACCAACAGATTCCGAAGAAGTCGTGCCCAGGTTCGAATCCTGTCCGTGGAAAATTACGGACAGTACGTGATGATTTCCCAATATGGACGCATTCGGTTTGCTGAATGCATTGTCTTTTCTAAACTATACCATGCTTATTTAATACTGACAAATGTATTTAAATAAAGACACAGGTGTACGTATAAAATTCGCAACCTTGGTTCAATTAATTAACAGTCATATGGTCATTTAGATTATTTCAAATTGGCATCGCTCGATTGTAGGGAAAAGCGTGAATATAACCAGCTGTCCTAACTTTACATTAATGTTTAAAAAACCTATTTAGGTGAGTGAAAGAAATTTATTTTATTTGAAAAAATAGCATTCATTTGTGACTAACAGTATCATAGTTTTACTTTCGGTGATATTTTTATATTTTATTTTACTATTCTTGTCATGTCACGATGTGTATCATGTGTAGCAGAACGTAATTGTCTGTATTGCTTGTAGTCACCGCGCATGTTCTACAGCAACGAAATACTTGGATGGAACAGTCTGCTATTGCGCAGGTGATTTTACCCATTATTTAAATCAAGATGACGAGCTTGATATAAATACCTATCCCAATGGATCTTACCAGTCGCACATCTTAGTACGACTACCGTCAGTCATTCATTCTGACGTGTTTCCTTTTTCCATGAACATGATCAAAGCAAGACAGTAAACTGACAATGAAGGATTAAAATGCATTGCATACATTAGAAAGGCAAAATTAGACAGAAATTCTATTACCGCCCACGCAATCAGTGATAGTTTTATTATAAAAGCTATTAGTATTTTGAAAATAAAAGGCGTTGTATTTAAATAAAAACTAATCCCATAAATTATTTTACCAAAAGCTAAGCATGCGATATAAATTAAACTTCTATCGGTAGAAAGCCTACTATTAGCTGTCAGAATCGTTCAACTATTTTTTTTTGTTTTATCTTATTCAATTGTGTTACTGTAAATCATGAAGACAGAATGAGCTGGCCTGCGTTATCGTACCACTACTGCCAGTACTAAGTTTATCACAACCTTAAGCATCATTAAAGCACATTAGAAGACGTATAATAGGGCAATGAATATTATGAATAAGGATGTTGTTTATTAGGTACATCCATTTTTATTAAATTATTTATTAGATTTTGCAACCAGATAAAAGTGACCGCAATACCTAATTATTCAGTTGGAGAATTCCGTTTTGTGGCAGTAAAGTTAATCAAAATCAAAAACTTTCATTTGTTCCGAAAACATATTTTTCCTATTATCAAAATTACATAACACTGAAACACCGCCAATCTTTTAAAAATTGAACAGTGATACAAAACTTTGATTGAATAGTTTCAGATTTTTTAAATGCTAATAAAATGTGCATTTGACAATTTTGCTTCATAGAAGTCACTTGACTGCGCAATTGGTAAGCCGTATTCATTATACAACGAGATTCAGACCAGTAAATCGCCCTTACGATGTGGATTATTTTAGCAGCTGTAAAATTGTTGCATTGGTCGCTAATTCACGCATCAAAAGCGTTTCCAGTCTTATATTTTGCACAATTCGTATTTTTTTGTAATAGCGGTAGCAATTAGTCTGAAATTCTGTTTCCTTACACTATTGACTACTAGGCAACGTCTATCTAGGTTTGCACCCCAGCGGCCATATTAATCATAAATAAACTGAAAACCATTTTCTACATCATGAACGGATAGAGCGTCATTGTCTCTTGTCTAGTCTATATTGAACTCCTGTCAAAGTTCGATGCTTGCGAACCTAGTAACAAATTAGTTCAGTTGTGACCAGAAGGATAAGCCAAAGGCAGCACATTCGTTTCGTGCTTATTGGCGACTCATCAGTAGGAGCCGGTATTACGCCCTTTACCCACTATATATTTGGTAGAAGAATGTGGAATAATAGGACGGTACAATCTCCTAGACGAATGTGTAAACCTGTAATAGTGAAGCTAACATAATCTAAAGTCAACGACAATACGACTTCAATGCTAACTCACACTATATAATATATATACCGAGTCTGTAAAGGATACTAACACTATGGCTATTGTGTTAGTAACTGATACCTTTTTTGAAATCGATGAGTACCGGATACTAACACTATGGTTTCCGAGTCGGTACATGATACCAACCTGATGGATATAAATTTATGCTAAAGTTCACCCAAATTGAGAATTACAACAATTTCCGAACACCTGTTCCTCCAGTTAAACCATACACTCTGGCCTTCATCGATATCAGTTATCACATTTCGCGGTAAGCATGACATCATTCAATTCAATATATTACAGTTAAATACTGTTTGTTGCGAAGACCTAATATATATGCAAGTATGTATTAGGTTTTGCGAACCTAGTAACAAATTAGTTCAGTTGTGACCAGAAGGATAAACCAAAGGCAGCATGAACGGAAAGTATAATCTCATGCACATTCGTTCTAATCCATACATGACCCAAGTGCTTTAAATTGTAGAAGTAGGAGGTTTTCAGAAGTCGGTGTATTTCTCAATTTTGATGTAGTGTAGCATATCTCAAAATCCATTTTGTTGCTATTCTTTACAGCCTCAGTTTATTATATATATATATATATATATATATATATATATATATATATATATATATATATATATGAGGTCTATCTATCAAGGACTCCTTCGAACTAGCAAATGAACTGAAGGAGAAGAACATTCTACAGAATAAAATGGTCTCGCTTGACGTCTCATCCTTATTTACAAACATACCACTGGATAAGACAACGGAGATCTTGTGTGACCTTATCAAAAATGAGTTTTTTGATTTCCCTATAGACACCAATGACATCAAAGACCTCATATTAGCATGTACGAAAAACGTGCAATTTACATTTGAAGGGATATACTACCGCCAGATCAATGGTGTAGTTATTGGAAATTGCACTGTACCCCTCCTTGCAGATGTGTACATGTATCGTCTTTAATAAACCAGCCTAATATATATATATATATATATATATATATAGAGAGAGAGAGAGAGAGATTTTGCTTTGGAGCCATATTTTCGGAGACCTTCTGCAAAGTTAACTTCATTACTGCTTGAATACATATTGGTACAGAAGAATGAACCGTCCACCTGTCCCACATTACTTACCTAAAAATACGGTGGTTCTAGGGCGTAGTACGGGCTCTTATTGGTGAGTCGCCAGTAACGACAAAACGCATATATATATATATATATATATATATATATATATATATATATATATATATATATATATATATATATCAGATTATGCATTCCGTTCCTGCTGGCTTTGTTATATCTTTTTGGTCCTATTTGATCTAATTTGTTACTAGGTTCGCAATACCTAAATTATAGTTGCCTACGTATTAGGTCACCCCAACAAACTATATATGTATATCTATATTACTTTAACTCGTAAAGTAATTTTTGTATTGTCTTCCTTTATATCCGGTCTTCATATCTATTCTCTTATACTCAAATGGTACCCAAGCTTATCCATCTCACCCCCTCTCCGCACACAACAACCTATATACACATATGTGTACTCTACCAAAGTGACAAATATAGAATAACTATATGCAAACACTATGGATTAACATATATGACTATCCATGATGTCTCTATTTTTAATTGCTGCTCCAGACGCCAAGGATCAACAATTTTTTTAATTTTAATTTTTTAGTAATCCTCGGAACAGCAATTAAAAATAGAGCCATCATGGATAGGCGTGTATGTCAATCCATAGGGTTTGCTTACAATTATTCTATAAATGTCACTTTAGTAGAGTACACATATGTGTATATAGGTTGTTAGGTGCCGAGGGGCTGATATGGATAAATTTGTATATACATTTTATTATAAGAGAATAGGTATGCAGACCGGATATTAGGCAGACAAAAAATAGATCTCTCTTGAATGGGGATGCCGGATTTGCCGAAAGTTGTTTTTTTCTATGAGTATGGTGTCAACCCTGAATTTGAGACTGGAAACGAAGTCCAGAAAATTCGGAGAGAAAAAAGAATGGAAAATCTTGCTCCAACGTCATTTTCAGACAAACAGCTGATGGGGGGCTTCAAAATGAGGAGACAAGTCAGAACCCATCAATAAAGGCCAAAAATCGGTGCACCTGGATATGTAAAGGATTCAAGATTTCACCGACCTACGAGTGCTTTCAACTGTCCCGCACAAGAAAACGGCGGTGTAAATAAAAGCAAGAAAGTCAGCACTGAGAAGTTTAAATGAACATTCTAGAAACTATATATAATGTGTGCTACTGTTGTTGCTGCTATTGGAAGTGTTGGTGTTTGTGTGGTTCCCAACGTTGGTCGGGATATTAATGTTGATGACTGAATTGTTATACATCTTGTAGATTATTTTTTTGTTTATATTGTTGTTTTGTTGGTGTTGTTCCCGTCCCAATTGTTCCTCTTATTATGTCGTTTCTGCTGTTGGCTTTGTCGCAATGGCGTGCTTGTTGTTGTTATTGGTGCTATTGTTGGCATGAGTATGTTACACGTTGAAAAACAACCAAGGACAACAACACACACACTGACGCTATTGCCAACAAGATGAGGATTTTAAAACTAGAGATTCAAGTACGGCTATAATTCCCAATGAGATTCGAGCGAGTTCATCACAACGTCGATGTGAATCGCGTTGGTAACTGCGCAATTCATGCTATGATCACTGATTTCCATTTCAAAACGTTTACGCAATATGTGATGGTTGGATAGGTTCGTAGTTGCGTTCGTTCTGCAACTTGGTTTTCTAAATCTGTTGAATACTAAACGATGACTATCTAGCTATTGTTACACATGCAGCGATGTTTACCTGTGTTAACCTGACAGAAATGTTAAAAAATTTGTTCAACCAGAGCAAACACCATTTTTTTCTTCTCTAACTTATTTTCATACTAATTTTCGCCGTTTTCGTTGTTGCTGTTTGTTTTGGTGCAATTTCGGCTTTTTGAATTTCTGTTTCTGTTGTTATCGTCTTTGTTGAGGCTGGTGTCGGCTGTGGTGGTGGAGCTGGACTCAATTTTTGGTTGCTATTGGTTTTGATTGTGGTTTTGTCAATTTTCTGTTATTGTTACTATTGCTTGTGACTGTGTTTTGTTGTTGTTGTTGTTTTTCGTCGATGGTGCTTTTGATGCTGGCTTTTGTGTTGGCAGTGTCCTCTCTGTTGTTGGCTTTGTTGGTGTTGATAGTTTTATCTTCGTTATTTCGTTGGTGTTTACGATTTTGATGTTGTTATGTTCATCGATGTTGTTGTTTGTTTTCATGTTATTGTTGTTTTTTTCTGTTGTTGTTATGGTGGTGGTGGTGATGTAAAATTTGGTTTTTGTGTGCTTCTTTCGAAGAATTTGTGTTAGTTTGGTTTTTGTCCTTTTGAAACAGCTGCTGCTCCTCCTGATTTTGTTGTTGGTGGTGATCTCATCGTTGGTGTCAATGTTGGTGAGCAGTTGTTTTCATTGTTCTTTAGGACTTTTTCGTTGGTTGTGTTGATGTTCTCCTTATTGATTTTTTATGGATTTGAATCGTGGCGGTAGTTGGTTTGGAATTGTTGTTGGTGGTGCTGTTTTTGTTGATGGCGATTTTGAAGCTGGCTTTTGTGTTGGTGGTGTCCTCTTTTTTGTTGTCGTTGTTGATGGTAATAGTTTTGTCTTTGTTATTTGGTTGGTGTTTATGATGTTGACGGTGTCATATTCGTCGATGTTGTTGTTTGTTTTCATGTTATTATTGTTGTTATGCTTTTGCTGTTGGTGGTGGTGTTAAATTTGGTGTTTTTGTGCTTCTGTTGGTTAACATTCTGTTAGTTTTAATTTCGTTCTTTTACAGCAGCTGCTGCTCCAGTTGATTTTGTTGTTGGCGGTGTTCTGATGGTTCTTCTTGGTCTTGGTGCGCAGTTGTTTTCATTGTTGATTTGAATTTTTTGTTGGATATGTTGATATTTTCCTTATTGATTTTTTTATTGATTTGGATCATGGCGGTAGTTGTTTTGTTATTATTATTGTTGGTGTTGCTTCTATTGCTTTGTTGTTATTTTTTCGCGGTGGTTTTGCCCATGTTTCTGATGTTTTTGTTGTTGTTGTTGTTGTTGTTAATTTTGTTTGTGATGTCGTTGAGTTAGTTGTTGATGATGACGATGTCTTTGTGAGGATCAGTATGTACATACTTCATTGAGGCGTTTGCTTACAATACGGACATTTTATGCCACGATCCCAATTATCGCAATTTTGCCTTTTATGTATTTTTATAATCCGCTACATCAATATTCTTTTGTTACCATAATTGAACTGCATGTGTGTTGGACAGTATTTGTCATGACTTCTGTAACACCAACAGTTGTGCTTGTTGTCCTCCAGATTTGATTTAGTCATCAAAATGTGGTTTCCATTTTTTTATATAACTTTGGCCTTGATGAGATTCCAAACTGTTTAAGCGCGAACTCCTCCTGTTCATCGGTTTCTCAACATACAGTCGTAAGGCCAAAACTCAGCTTGTGTGAATCCAGTTCCTTGCGCGGCAGAATTTGTCATTATTTTTGTAACACCAACATTTGTGTTTGTTGTCTTATTTGGTGTATGCCTATTAGTTCTTAAAAGAATTTGGAGCCTTTTTCTGATGTGTGCCTAATAGACAAAATTAATGTAAAAATTATAATGAGCACCATCCTAATGTAAATTGAAATTGCAATCTTTAAGCTATACTTTGCGTAAATAAGCGAAAAGATTTCTCCGGTTTATAAATCCGAGACGAAATTACTCATAAAACATACAAATATCGAAAAGGTATGCTGAAGATTAAACGAAATCAAAGAAAAATTGTTTTTATGATCGTAAAAACAATTTCCATTTTAAGACAAATTAAAATCCACAACATTTCTCAAACGAAAATTATTAAAAAACGAAAGCAAGACTGTTTGGTACAACGAAGCAGCATTTGTTCATTACATCGATTTCCACAAACAAAAAGGAAAATTATTAACCTCAGGTAAACCTAATGATGAACAATATTAGTTGTCCAAAATTCGGGTTTCTGAAGAAAAGAAAAATGCAGAACACTAATCGAAGACATTCCATCTAACAAATGGAGCTTTTTAACTTGAATTAAAATTTATTGTCGGTTTGATTTAGAGGGGTTGTTAAGCAAATTTCTTTGTTAGCAACATGTTCACAGTCAGAGGCATCAAATTTTTTATATCAAACTGAAAATATTCGTTGTGTAAATTGAAATGCGTATGGATTTGTTGGAGTAACAGGTGTTTAGAAGCAATTGTAATTCTTAATTTTGGTGAATTTTGGCGTAATATTAAATCCATTACGTTGGTACCATGTACCGGCTCGGCAACCATAGTGTTGGTACCAAGTAACTCTATGTCCACCATAGTGTTGGCATCAGGTACTGACTAAACAGCCATAGCGTTAGTACAATTTACAGGCTTGGTATATATATTGTATATAGTGAGTTTGTTTTGTGGCCTTACACATTCGTATAGGAGATTGTACTGTCAAATATTCCCACATTTTTCACCAAAATATAAAGTGGTTTAGGGCGTAATACCTGCTCCTATTGATTTGTCACCTGTAAGCACAAAATGAATGTGCACTTGAGATTACACGTTCCGTTCATGCTGTCTTTGGTTTATCCTTTTAGTCATATTTAAACTAATTTGTTATTAGGTGCGCAAAACAATATAATATTATATATATATATATATATATATATATATATATATATATATATATATATATATATATATATATAGGTTTACCGTTCAAAGGGGATGCGCAATCAAAATATTTAATCGACCAACAACAAGAACTGTAGTTACTCGGACGCCTAATACAAACCGGATACTCATTTATACACTAAATTGCCTGCTATAAATTTATGTTAATGCTAAACTCATTGCAGAATAAAAGTGTCTTTTAATTTATACACGTGTAATTGCTGCTCAATGCGTTATGTAGGAAGAAACTGCCGATAACTGAGCTAGCGATAAAATAGCATTTTAAATTAAATTAGCTGACAAATGAGAGAATCTTCGTACAATGGTCGCAGTAGTGACTTACAAAAAGAAAAGAAAGGCGCAATTTAATAGTAATAATAGAAAAGGTGCTAAGTAATATGGAAGCAATGCATAGAGTCATGAACTCAAAAGAAAATATGCTCGTCTTCAGGCCTCGTCCGCGGCAAGATTCTGGAAAGTAACTGAAGTGTTCCCGATAAAGACGAAGCCGGTCGACTGGATTAATTGCCTTTTATGCATTATTCAATACTTATTATATACTGACAAATGTATGTACGCAATTGGATTTATGTTTATATCAAACTCGCAATCTAGATTTAAATGAGTTATGTGAAATCAGTTCGTTGCAGAATCTCGATTTAACAGTTAAATAACCAAAAAAATTGTGTATTAATTTAATAAAATCTGATGTTGTATACGTATATATAAATAGAAATATATATATATATATATATATATATATATATATATATGTATATATATATACCTGTGTGTGTAAGTATTTATGCGATAATGTATGGAATTTCCTGAGAATAGGCGTGGTACGTTTCGATTATGTAGTTTTAGAATGTACAAATTTAATCCAACGTAGTCCTTCGCATTTTTTTAATCCACAGCATGTTTTGAGCGTGTTATCAACAGTTACAGATATTGCATTGGAGGTGAGATTTGGCGAAAAGCAGTCTTTTTAGAACTGCGTTCTTTAAACCAACTTTTAATAAAGTTATGCTTAAATGCACAAAGTAAAAGAATTTCTATTCATTTATAATTTTAAATATTTATATATATATGTATATTGATAATTATATTTAAATTTATTTATATTTATATTTATATTTATATTTATATTTATATTTATATTTATATTTATATTTATATTTATATTTATATTTATATTTATATTTATATTTATATTTATATTTATATTTATATTTATATTTATATTTATATTTATATTTATATTTATATTTATATTTATAATTTATATTTATATTTATATTTATATTTATATTTATATTTATATTTATATATTATATTTATATTTATATATTATATTTATATTTATATTTATATTTATATTTATATTTATATTTATATTTATATTTATATTTATATTTATATTTATATTTATATTTATATTATATTAATTTATATTTATATTTATATTTATATTTATATCTATATTTATATTTATATTTATATTTATATTTATATTTATATTTATATTTATATTTATATTTATATTTATATTTATATTTATATTTATATTTATATTTATATTTATATTTATATTTATATTTATATTTATATTTATATTTATATTTATATTTATATTTATTTCATTATTAATTTAGATATATATATAAAATTGTTAAACTTTTAGACTAATCACCATACTTATATTGCATAAATTTAAATTCATTTTACATACGGTTTCCATGAGTCGTCATGTATTGTTAAACTGAATTTTAAGTGAAAAGTCCTGTTAAAACTCTGTTTAAGTTAACTAATAAATCTCTCGTTTTATGAATAACAGTAAATTTCGTTTAATATTTTTTAAATATTTCAATTTGAAGTATTTTTCATCCAATACGTTGATATAACTATTTAATCCTTTATTCAATCAGACAATTTAGAAAGCTAATAGACTTAATTTTAGTCTACCAATATTTAAATAAATACGATAATTATGATAAAAAACATTACCTAATGGTATTTTTCTCACTTCTAACCCGCCAATTATTTTCCAATGGTATATTCAGAAACAGACTTCAGATTCTATTTAATTTTCCATATTCATCATATAACTTTAGAATTTCGCAATCACAACCAGGATAAGCAAGTTCCAAATTGCAAACGGATAGCAAATGGAGGCACTTACATCTTTCTACTCTACATAATGGTAGTTTAGTTATGTTAATTGTTGAAAATACTATTAGATGTCTATTAGAAATACGCAACTGCAAACAAACACGCACGTGTATTTTTTCATTTATATGTAAACTTGTGTTTTGGTGAACTTCTAACTTTGTTAGGGCCAATTTGGCATTTTGGCGAGTTAAATTTACAAACAGTCAACATGGCATATTGGGAAATGATATTGAATGGAAGATTTGAAGCAAGACTTTGATGATGCCATTGTTGTCATTATAAGCTAAACCTTGCACAATGTAGCAAATACAATGCATCAAGTACACTGGTTTAGCCTTTATTGAGAACTCGTCAAGTACTTTGCAGAAATTTCCGCGACTAGGAATCGAACAAGGCACAATTGTTTTTCATTCTGCACTCATACCACAGCGCCATCCTGACCGAAAACTATTTGCAATTTTCTGTCTTAAAAAAATCTCATTATATATATATATATATATATATATATAATATATAAATATATATATATATATGTATGTATGTAATAAAATTAAACAAACAATATATATATGCGGCCATAGCTGCAAGGAGTTCGTGACTGCATAGAAAATGTACAGCGGACATTTACAGTCAAGCACAAGGTATGCGAGACTACTAGATGTGAGAGTCGCATATCTAATTTTGCTTTACAAATATACGCATTGAGTTTTGATCATCGCTGGCCACTTTGACGTTGTACTCTGATGAAGACCATGGTAGGTCGAAACGCGTCAGTATGTGTGACTGACGGTAGTTTTGCTATATTGTTCGACAACTGGTTGAATAAAAAATAGGTTTGATGTTTACCTCAAGCTCACAAACTTGATTTAAAAATTGTTACCACCTCCCGCGCAATTAATGATTGATTAATATTAAATTTCCCATTGGCAAATGTCAAATTCACCCTGAATATGTGTTAACTGATGTCACCTGTGCCTAGATTACTATGCCTTCCTGGAGCATCAGATATTCATAATGGTTTTCAATTTTGGTGAAATTTAACCCATCTTCAAAATCATAGATCCGGCATTATTTGCAGGTCTAGTATTTATTCCATATATTAAGTTGTCTTCATTACGAATGTGTTTATATAAAGTTGATTCTGCCATTGTGTTAATACGCATAAACACTGGAAATTGCCACTTCTTTACGTTTTCGTGCTGACTTTGACGTGGTTTTTGGATCCTGTTTGAGATAACTTTATACTAGGTACGCACCACCTATTTTTTTAGTTTGATATTTATTAGATTTTCTAATCAAAGTAAATTTTACTATTCTGAACTCCTGATACTCCAGCATAAGCCTCATTCTATGAAGTCGTTTCTTTGTTTGGTTGTGTGTATGTATGTGTGTGTGTTTAATTGAATCCGAAATACTTATATATTTATATTTTTTATGATTGCAAAGACTGGACATACGTACAATTATTTATTAGCCGTGGCCTGCATATTATAATCTAATGAAAATTTACAAAATTAAACAATTGGGACAGGTATGCCGTAAGACATTTTCACAAAAATCAAACGTCAACCAAGCGAAATCCTGTGTTTTCAAATAAGGAATGTAAAGGGTCTTTGTATTAAGAAAGAAATTGGTAAAACATATTCAATTTGTTTTTGCACTTATTTACTGTTTTTGCCAGCTTCTACTAAAACGTTTTACTGCTTCCTGTTCGTTTTCATATAATTTCTACGGATAATCAAACAGTATCGTTAGTGCATTTTTTAAGTTTACAGAATAATATTAGCGGACATTTCAGTAAAGTTTAGATCTGTCAAAAAGTGACGTTTGATTTTCGGACTTACAAAAAAATTAGAAGTCAATCTGATTTTAGCTAAACTCTAAATTGACAGTTTTTTATGTAGCTATTTAGAATAACGTATTGATGGAGTCTCTCTCCATTCCGACAAGTGAGCTTTTTACTCAATTAGTAACAACGGTCGTATCTTAGAACGCCAATCTCACACACCAAATGGAAGAACTCCAATTCAACAACAAGTCACGCAGTAGCATAACTCTTATATTTACACAAACTTTTAAAGCCTCTGCGATCATGCTTTTCTACATTGCCCAATTTTGGGATTAAGTATTTAGTGGGTCTCAGTATTTTGGCAATCGCAAATACATGACTAGCACATATAGCATAACACACTCGGCCTCTAAGTAAGCCAACGCACAAAGTTCCTCAAAAAAGAACTAGTCGTTTATGCAGGCACGCGACATAGTATATTTTCATTCAATTTTTATATGTTAATAAAGGTAAAGTAATATTTTTGCGAAATTGGTGCACACGAAATGAACACCAATCCTGAATTCTATTTAAACAATCGTGTTCAATGATTAAAATACGGTCAGTAATATATATTAATTAATTGTGAGCTTTCTTGTTCATTATAGGAACACGACTAGTAATCGTTAAATACTGTTTGTTGCGGAGATCTAATATATATACAAGTATGTATTAGGTGTTCCGAACCTAATAACAAATTAGTTCAGTTGTGACCAGAAGGAAAAACCAAAGGCAGCATAAACGGAAAGTATAATCTCATGCACATTCGTTTCGCGCTTTCTGGCGACTCATCAGTAGGAGCTTGCATTACTCCCTTTAACCACTATATATTTGGGTGAAGAATGTGCGACAATAGGACGGTACAATCTCCTAGACGAATGTGTAAACCTGCAATAGTGAAGCTAACATCATATAGTCTATGACAATGTGACTTCAAATCTAACTCACACTATAAAATATATATACCGAGTTTGTAAAGGATACTAACACTATGGCCATTGTGTTAGTAACCGATACCAACATTATTGTACCGAAAAGGTACATGGTACTAACACTATGGTTTCCGAGTCGGTACATGGTACAAACATGATGGATATCAATTTATGCTATAGTTCACCGAAATTGAGAATTACAACAATTTCTGAACACCTGTTACTCCAGTAAATCCATACACTCTGGCCTTGATCGATATCAGTTATCACATTTCGCGGTAAGCATGACATCATTCAATTCAATATATAACAGTTAAATACTGTTTGTTGCGGAGACCTAATATATATGCAAGTATGTATTAGGTGTTGCGAACCTAGTAACAAATTAGTTCAGTTGTGACCAGAAGGATAAACCAAAGGCAGCATGAACGGAAAGTATAATCTCATGCACATTCGTTTCGTGCTTACTGGCGACTCATCAGTAGGAGCCGGTATTACGCCCTTTAACCACTATATATTTGGGTGAAGAATGTGGGATAGGACGGTACAATCTCCTAGACGAATGTGTAAACCTGCAATAGTGAAGCTAACATAATATAAAGTCTACGACAATGCGACTTCAAAGCTAACTCACACTATATAATATATATACCGAGTCTGTAAAGGATACTAACACTATGGCATTGTGTTAGTAACCGATATCAACATTATTGTACCGAAAAGGTACATGGTACTAACACTATGGTTTCCGAGTCGGTACATGGTACCAACATGATGGATATCAATTTATGCTATAGTTCACCGAAATTGAGAATTACAACAATTTCTGAACACCTGTTACTCCAGTAAACCATACACTCTGGCCTTGATCGATATCAGTTATCACATTTCGCGGTAAGCATGACATCATTCAATTCAATATATTACAGTTAAATACTGTTTGTTGCGAAGAACTAATATATATGCAAGTATGTATTAGGTGTTGCGAACCTAGTAACAAATTAGTTCAGTTGTGACCAGAAGGATAAACCAAAGGCAGCATGAACGGAAAGTATAATCTCATGCACATTCGTTTCGTGCTTACTGGCGACTCATCAGTAGGAGCCGGTATTACGCCCTTTAACCACTATATATTTGGGTGAAGAATGTGGGATAATGGGACAGTACAATCTCCTAGACGAATGTGTAAACCTGCAATAGTGAATCTAGCATCATATAGTCTACGACAATGCGACTTCAGCGCTAACTCACACTATATAATATATATACCCAGTCGGTAAAGATACTAACACTATGGCTATTTTGTTAGGTACAAACACTATGGTTTCCGAATCGGTACATGGTTCCAACATGATGGATATCAATTTATGCTATAGTTCACCGAAATTGAGAATTACAACAATTTCTGAACACATGTTACTCCCACATTTCTCACCCAAATATATAGTGGTTAGAGTGCGTAATACCGGCTCTTACTGATGAGTCGCCAGTAAGCACGAAACGAATGTGCATGAGATTATACTTTCCGTTCATGCTGCCTTTGGTTTATCCTTCTGGTCACAACTGAACTAATTTGTTACTAGGTTCGCAAAACCTAATACATACTTGCATATATATTAGTTCTTCGCAACAAACAGTAGTTAACTGTAAAAATCAAATTACATTTGAATTACTTGAATCAATTATTCGAGCATGATATAAATATCTCAACCATTATGTACAGAAATTGATCAGTATAAACCAAGTATTATATAGTGTAGAAAAAGCAATTCATCCAGTAGATCGTTTTCGTCTGTATTGGGAGCTCAGTACGTACTGTCCAGAATTTGCTGCAGACAGGAATCGAGCCTGGGCACGTCTATTTCTAAAACAGTGGCTCTAATCAGTGAGCCACCATGCCGCACACTACACATAACTTTCATTTATATACGAAATAATGCTTCTTGATTAGCCTTTCATTCATGCGGAGTCTATATGTCATCCTTTAGACCTAAATTTCTAACTAAACCTCCCCAATTTATCATTAAAAAAGAGACACCAAACTACACGGGGAAGTGGTATTAAATTGAACATTTATATATTAAATGAACATTGGCGGAGATAACAATTACTTTAAGCAAGTTAGCGATCTTGATTGGCTAAGTGGTTAGAGCATTCAGAGATTGTGTAATTGTATATATTTTAACGTTTCTCTAATTTAAAAAATAAAATATGCATTACATTTAAAAAAATATTCTTCGCGCGATCCTGATGTTTTATTGTGCAGCTTTTGTTTTCCGGTCAGAATAATTTACTAACTCTCATTTATGTAGATATTTATTATCCATGGGACAATATTTTGGTCAACACTGCCAGCTATCTTTAACAGTTTTTTAATGATAATTGTAGGCTCAATTTGTTTGCTCAGTGAACGGCCTGGTGTGTGCGCCACCTGTACGTCAAACATTAAAGTTTTGATGACGTTCAATTGAGTTAGTTTGCAAGTTTAGATTTGGACGTTTATTTTAAACGCATTGTCATGTTTTTAATTTCCGGCGCATTTATTCAGTGCATGAACAGTGGATTATCTTCACGTGGGCCCACATAAATCAATGAGTTTATCAAAAAATATCTGAATAGAATGTATATTTCATAGCTCAATTTTTAATCATGTGAGTCATGATAAATCTATATTTTTGTGTTTGTGTGTGTGTGTTTATGAATAAGTTTTCCGCATTTGGAATAAAGTCTACTTAAACTTGATAAGCTTCCTTTGCATACGACTGGTTACGTAGGCATATATACACATGTCTATTTTGTTCGTGTTCTTAACTAGTGCGTTATTGCGTGCACACGAATTATTGTTTATTGTAGTGGGAAATGATGAATTGGCAATTGAAATAGTGTCTTCAACTGGTATTTTTCGGGCTGGCCCCAAATTTCTAAAACGGCTGCCCTTCCACTTTTTATTGTTGTCATTATTCTCGTAGTCGTAGTTATTATTATTTGCTCATTATGCTACATTTGCCAGCATTTCTCTGTTTTCTGATGTCCTATGTGCAGATTTGCACATTACGAGTAGATAGGATAACTGAAAGTAGCCAGCTTGAAACAAGACGTATAAACTGTTAACCGCATGTGAAGATTGGCATAGATGCTGGTGTTGGTAAGACATAGACTTAGTTCGCTAGTCCAAGAAGGGCATGCACAAGCACACACACATATATGCATACACATGTGCGCGCAAACACGTATAAACGTAACCATTAAAAGTGTGTGAAAAATAAGACAAACTGGTAAATTACACCCAGATTGTACGTGAATTTTGGCTTGTTATACAGCTGTATGAATAATTGTTCATTGACCTTAAGTTGACGAGAGTAAGTGAGACAAAAAACAAGGTGAAAAAACGAGATTCAGTTGATATGCCTGCTAAATTTTCAGTGACAATATAAGATAACATGCCATGATAAATAATAAGATGACCGACTTTCTATCTATATGGCTTATATATATATATATATATATATATATATATATATATATATATATATATATATATATATATATATATATATGAGAGTATTTATAGGTATAAGGTCGGTAATAAGATTTTGTTTACTATTAAAGTATTTTACAATTTTTTTCAATGAAAATCGATTATTCTTAATTTTAATTTTTACATAAGTGAAATTTGGCGAGTTGAGTATGAGTAAAATTTATTTTCAGCGGTCGTTTGGGCAATCCCTATTTGAGCACACACGCAAAATGCGGTAGGCTATCGGAATAACATAAATAAAGTTTGACGACTCTAAAAAACAGGAATTTAATTATTTTCTTCATTTGCAGAACATATATTGAATTAAATGATGTCATGCTTACCGCGAAATGTAATAAAAGATATCGATCAAGGCCAGAGTGTATGGATTTACTTGAGTAACAGGTGTTCAGAAATAGTTGTAATTCTCAATTTCGGTGAACTATAGCATAAATTGATATCCATCATGTTGGTACCATGTACCGACTCGGCAACCATAGTGTTAGTACCATGTACCTTATCGGTACAATAATGTTGGTATCGGTTACTAACACAATAGCCATAGTGTTAGTATCCTTTACAGACTCGGTATATATATTATATAGTGTGAGTTAGCGTTGAAGTCGCATTTTCGAGACTTTATATGATGTTAGCTTCACTACTATAGGTTTACACATTCGTCTAGGAGATTGTACCGTCCTATTATCCCACATTCTTCACCAAAATATATAGTGGTTAAAGGGCGTAATACCGGCTCCTACTGATGAGTCGCCAGTAAGCACGAAACGAATGTGCATGAGATTATACTTTCTGTTCATGCTACCTTTGGTTTATCCTTCTGGTCACAACTGAACTAATTTGTTACTAGGTTCGCAACACGTAATACATACTTGCATATATATTATCTCTCCGCAACAAACAGTATTTGACCGTTATAGAAAGAAAGAGTTCCTTTTTTAATTCGTTTGGACAAGCGATTGTCTGAGAAGGAGGAAGTGAGTGTGTAGGTCACATTCTCATTTTCAAAATGAGTGACATTTGAACTCTGGTCAAATGTATACATGTTGTATTTGAATAGTAAACATGTCATAAGGAAGCATTGGAAATTCATCAAGTAAACCGGATACACCATTATTTTGAACTTCTCAATTCATTGCCAGAAATTCAGAGAACGGGGCTCCGACTGGAGTACATTTGCTTCCGAGACCTGCAGACATCCTTGTGCTAACATTGCCGCGCATTTCACGCAAAATCAGTCAAAAGACAAATTTCTATTTTTGGTAAACCTTTCTTACAAGTGGAGCTCTATTGAAATTTCAAACTACACATCCACGGTCTGTCAATACCAATTATATATTTAACTTCGTGGGAGTTTGTTCAAATTAGGGCTTACAGTACACAAATGTACCACAAACTCAAATGTTCAATTATCACATAACTCACATTTACTTATGTCGTATATGCAGAGTAAAATAAAATTCATAATTTAGTTTATTTTTTATTTACTCCTTTGTATATTTGGGTTAAAAGAATAAGTGTTTAACTAAGTTTGTTAATAAACAATCCAGTTTAAGCATGTGTAATTCCCTAAAAAGTATTTGACATTGTGTTTGCATTTTAGGACGTTATTGGAATTTATTAGAGTATGTTTTACTTCGCATTTTTACAGTAATGTTATCGTTTTAACCTAACTTCATAAACGTTCTTCAAAATTACACTGAAAATTCATCTAAAAGCGAGTGAAAACGTTGCTTTTTAAGCTGTTGTGTGAATTTTTAAACGATAGAATAACTGCGCAATATGTAAATCTTTACCGACCAAGTTTATAAAACTTGCCAAATGCAAGAAATGAAACATTTTAATCGTGCAAACATTTTAAAAGTATCGTGTTTAGCAATTTGCATAAGGGTTTATAAAACATTCATCAACAGTCGTTAATAAAATTGGCACATTTAATGTTTTTATATGATGAAAATTTAACAGGCTCGAAATGAAGATTTATCGTTTAAAATATCATTGCAAGCGAACTGGCGAATAAATTAATCAGATCAAGTTAGTGTACCTCAGATAAGCATGATAACAACAACGCATTTTTGTATGTAAACTTATGCGAATGGATCAAAGAGGCCGTATGTTTTCACGGATATCGCCTACTGCACAATAACAAATTCATTTAACGATAAGTTTATTCCTGCATAAAATTAGTTCAACCAATTAAACAAACTTTTTCATTTCTTATTAAAAATTGGTGGCTATTTTCCATAGAAAATTGTCGTCACATATGTACAGACTTTACGGAACTGCTTTCTCTTCTTATCAAGCATTTATTCTTTGAAAAAGTTAATAATAACAAGCAATGAATTCCGGTTTTCGAAAGTCAATTAAGAGTTAATAACTTTTCCTTTTAAAAGTAACGCACTATTTTGTTGACGAATTAATGAAATACACAACGCAATTTTTAACTTACGTTAAGTAGTCAGTTTTGTGCGAGTCTAGTTGACATTTTGAATTCTATTCCAATTCTGTTCTTCACTAAACACGAAATCAGTAATAGCATATGCGAAAGAGAAATGAAAGGATTTAAAGCTCAAATATGACCATACTTTTTATTGCAATGAAATTGTGCAGTTATAGTTTCCGTCAAATATAAAGTGTGTAAGAATAGAAATTGTGCGAGTCCAATATCAGTGTTTCAAACAGAGAGCACAATTTTGGTTCAATATTATTTAACCGTTTTCCCAGAGGGCATACTTTTGTGATCTTTAAAAGTCCAAGATACGTCATTCTATTTAAATGATGAATAACAGGAACTACGTTTTGCTTAATGATGTCATATTTCGAGCAGAAATCACAATTGATGTTTGCGTGACATTTGATAGCACTCGTAGGTCGGTAAAATCAAATTCCTTCACATTTCCAGGTGCGCGGCTAACTATTGAATTTGTTACTAGGTTCGCAACACCTAATACATAGTAACTATTTAATTACAGTTAAATACTGTTTGTTGCGAAGAGCTAATATATATGCAAGTATGTATTAGGTTTTGCGAACCTAGTAACAAATTAGTTCAGTTGTGACCAGAAGGATAAACCAAAGGCAGCATGAACGGAAAGTATAATCTCATGCACATTCGTTTCGTGCTTACTGGCGACTCATCAGTAGGAGCCGGTATTACGCCCTTTAACCACTATATATTTGGTAGAAGAATGTGGAATAATAGGACGGTACAATCTCCTAGACGAATGTGTAAACCTGTAATAGTGAAGCTAACATAATCTAAAGTCAACGACAATACGACTTCAATGCTAACTCACACTATATAATATATATACCGAGTCTGTAAAGGATACTAACACTATGGCTATTGTGTTAGTAACTGATACCTTTTTGAAATCGATGAGTACCGGATACTAACACTATGGTTTCCGAGTCGGTACATGATACCAACCTGATGGATATAAATTTATGCTAAAGTTCACCCAAATTGAGAATTACAACAATTTCCGAACACCTGTTACTCCAGTTAAACCATACACTCTGGCCTTCATCGATATCAGTTATCACATTTCGCGGTAAGCATGACATCATTCAATTCAATATATTACAGTTAAATACTGTTTGTTGCGAAGAACTAATATATATGCAAGTATGTATTAGGTTTTGCGAACCTAGTAACAAATTAGTTCAGTTGTGACCAGAAGGATAAACCAAAGGCAGCATGAACGGAAAGTATAATCTCATGCACATTCGTTTCGTGCTTACTGGCGACTCATCAGTAGGAGCCGGTATTACGCCCTTTAACCACTATATATTTGGTAGAAGAATGTGGAATAATAGGACGGTACAATCTCCTAGACGAATGTGTAAACCTGTAATAGTGAAGCTAACATAATCTAAAGTCAACGACAATACGACTTCAATGCTAACTCACACTATATAATATATATACCGAGTCTGTAAAGGATACTAACACTATGGCTATTGTGTTAGTAACTGATACCTTTTTGAAATCAATGAGTACCGGATACTAACACTATGGTTTCCGAGTCGGTACCTGATACCAACCTGATGGATATAAATTTATGCTAAAGTTCACCCAAATTGAGAATTACAACAATTTCCGAACACCTGTTACTCCAGTTAAACCATACACTCTGGCCTTCATCGATATCAGTTATCACATTTCGCGGTAAGCATGACATCATTCAATTCAATATATTACAGTTAAATACTGTTTGTTGCGAAGAACTAATATATATGCAAGTATGTATTAGGTTTTGCGAACCTAGTAACAAATTAGTTCAGTTGTGACCAGAAGGATATTTTTCGCCAGTAAGCACGAAACGTATGTGCATGAGATTATACTTTCCGTTCATGCTGCCTTTGGTTTATCCTTCTGGTCACAACTGAGCTCATTTGTTACTAGGTTCGCAAAACCTAACATACTTGCATATATATATGAAGTTGTGTCCACCTATGTTTGATGTTCCACGAACTTGGATGTCGTTAGTATTTATTATTAACGTGTCGTCTAGACGAGCCTTAATTATGCCTAACTCGTCCGTTAAATTCTTCATTTGAGACGCCAGTGCCTGAATCAACGTTTCGACCCCATCAGAAGACATATTTAATTGTGCCATAAATGCTTTATTTTTACTCAATTATATATAGAATTTTGCACGCACAACAAGAATCTATTTAATAAAACAAATTTACACATTAATTAATATATGTTCACATCAGCTCAACGTCTGCTTTTCTCATTGTGCTGCCTGCTTACTTCTTATCCGGGCGCTTCTGCGAGGAATTTCTGTTGAAATAATGTCTGCCCTAGATAAGACCTTTTGCTCATTATTTGTCTTAAAGGTGGCTATTGCCACATCTTCCCCCCTCAGGAATCGGCTTTCGCACTCTGCTTAAACGATCCAGTGCCACAGCTCGTGGTCCATCGGGCAGGCTAACAAAAACAGTATTGTGCTCTGCGTCCACCCTCTCCACGCGATACGGCCCATCATTGACAGCCTGCAGTGCCATGGGCTCGACCTTCGCTACCATTACATAGTCGCCGACCTTTAGGCGAGTGCGTGTCGGTTGCCTTGCATAGCCTTGTCGCTGTGTGGCGCCTACATATTCAGTTAACTGTTTTAGTCGTTCCTGAATATCCGCTATGGTGCAGCGCTCATGGGATCCTTGGATTACCGGTTCACCTGGAAGTCTTATGTGTCCTCCATAGACCATGGTCGTTGGAGCGAATCCTGTAGCTGTTGAGACAGTAAAGCGCATGGCCCGCTCGACCAAATGTAATTTGTCTCTCCACGTTCCCGGGCTCTCATGGCACCAGCATCGCAGTACCTCTTTCATCGTCCTATGTGCGCGCTCAGCTGTCGCATTGGTTTGCGGGTGATAAGTGGCTGTGCGGGAATGCTTTATGTCAAGGTCTTTGCACCACTGATTAAATTCTTTCGACTCAAACTGTGCGCCTTGATCGGTGACAATAACTTGTGGGGTACCGAATCGACTGAGCCATCGCTCTTCTAAGCACGTTATAATCTTTTCTGTTGTGATCTTCTTCAGTGGTACAAACTCGACCCATCGGGTAAACTTATCGACCATGGAAAACACATAGGACACGCCACCGCGAGCTACTGGCAGTGGACCTACCAGGTCGATATGCAGAAACTCGTTCCGTGCAGTAGCATTGAAAGCAATCGGAGTGACCTTTTCTCGTTTTTGTGGTTTACAACGTTGGCATGTAGTGCACTGTTGACAATAGCTACGAATTTCTTCGGACATACCAGGCCAATACAATCGTGACTGCAATGTCTCAATGAGCCGCCCAGCGCCGGGATGTCCCAACGTTTCATGCCAAAAGGCCATTAATTCTGTTCTTATAGATTCTGGCACAAACCATTGCACTGTTTGTCCTTCTTTCCGCACCAACAGGCCGTTCTGTAGACTCAACGTTTTATATGGTGCCAACACCACTGTGCCGTTTTTTAACTGATTGACTATTTCCTGACATGTAGCATCTCTTCCCTGTTCTTCAGAGACCTTTATAAGCGGCGAAACCCGCACAGCGGAAATTCTGCTGAGCGCATCGGCCGCCGCATTCTCGATTCCTGCTCTATGATGAATTGATATATCGTACTCTTCTAGTTCTTCAATGGCTCGATGTACTCGTTTCTTCTCAATACCTAGTGATCTCCAATGCACTAGCGCTTTGTGGTCGGTAAAGACATCCACGTGTCCCCCTATGACAAAATATCTAAACTTCCGTAGCGCCCATTGTACGGCAAGTAATTCCTTCTCTGTGACGGTATAGTTCTGTTCCGCCTTAGTAAGTGTGCGACTTATATATTGCGCAGGACGTCCGTCAGCTTGTAACACCGCTCCTATCCCAATATCTGATGCGTCTGTAACAATTGACATATTACCTACCGGGAAAGTCAAAATAGTTGCCTCTATTAATTTCTGCTTGCATAGTACAAACGCTTGTTGAGCCTCCTCCGTCCAACGAAATGGTATCTTGGCACTAGTTAACTGAGATAAGGGCTGTTGTGTAACCGCCATCCCTGCGAGGTATGGTCTATAGAAATTCACCATACCAATAAACCGGCGCAATTGTTTTCTAGTAGTAGGCACCGGATAATCCTTGATCGGTTGTACATTAGAATCTAACGGCATGCATCCGTCCGCTGAGACTAAGTGTCCCAAGAACCGCACTTCTTGACCTATCTGTACCTTTTCTGGATTAAAATGTAATCGCCATTCTACTGCTTTGGCCAACATCTTCTGCAGCCTCATACGTAATTCGTGTTCAGTAGTGGCCCATATAATAACATCGTCTACGTAAGCTGTTGTACAAGTTAAGTCAGACACGAACGAGTCCATCATCCTTTGGAACACTTTCGGTGCGTTTTTAAGGCCAAATGGTACCCGGGTGAATTGGAAATGACCTTGGGGTACTTGTACCGCTAACTTCCATCGGTCTTCGGACCGCACGCCTATTTGCCAAAATCCCTGTTTAAGATCAAGCACGGCGAACCATTTGCCTCCCGCTAGCTGTAAGAACAGATCACGCAGAGCCGGCATGGGATACGGGTCCGGTTTGGTTACTGAGTTCAATTGCCTAAAATCAGCCGCCGGTCGGAGCGAACCATCCTTTTTCGTAACATAAACCATTGGAGCACGAAAAACAGATGATGACGGTTCAAGAACGCCGGCTTCTATCATTTCTTGGGTTGCTCGAGTCGCTGCTTCTAATTTCTTGGTAGGGGCACCATATACTTTTGGTGGTTCGTAACCATCATTTAGTTCTAACCATAACTTAAACTGGTCGACCGTCGGCCCTGGACGCTCGCTACAATCAGGCAGTTGGAATATACTGTTATATTGGTTTTGAAGATTCTTCCACCACTCAGGCAGACAACTGGTCTCCTCTTGAATCTTATGGTTACCTATAGACTTTATTGATCTTATTCCTTCAGGCCGCGATAGGTATACCCGTTTATTTTGACAGTCTATCGTCTTAACCCATTTTCTAATGAAATCAAGTCCCAATAAGGGCGTCTGCGTATTCGAAACAACAAAAGACATATGATAGACCTTTTCATTTATTAACAACTTTGTGTCCCACTCGCCCACAGCCACCATCGATGCGCCCGATGCCTGACATAAACTTGCTTTCGTAGGTTTTATATTGTTCAATGGCCAAGTCAATGGTAGTACCGACACATCCGCTCCAGTATCCAATTGCATTATTACTGGCTGTCCGTTGAAGAGTTCTAAAAATTTAACTTTAATGAAAATTCTTACATTTGGCAGTGTTTCCCACACTTCCTTTTCTTCACAAGCCATCTGGTTCGGACCACTTTTTGGTTTGTTCTGCTGGTCTTCCTTCGATCTACCCGTCGGAGCCACCAAAGGATTAATTTTTGTGCCTTGTTCTCTGCCTCCATTATTTGTGAGATTGTTCACCCTGTTACCCCACTGCACTGGTCGTTCTCGAGGGGCAGTACATGGGTTTTGTTGCCGTTTATACGCCGTATTCGTCGGAGCCGGAGTCCTTATATACTGACTTTGCTTCCAGGCCACTGGCTGTTGCCTTCTGTCGCGGAACTGCTTATTATGACGCGAAGAATTCCAATACGGTATGTCGCTCCTGTCAGATGTTGTAACTGTACCCATGCGTGGAGATGCCGCTGCCATCTTATTTGTCATTATGGCCGAGCTTTGAAGAGCCTGAAGTCTCTCTTCAAGGCCTCCTGGGCTGCTGGATATTTCTCCGTATCTAGTAGGATCCAGCAGCATGAACATGATGGCCTCATGTGGTTGCAAGCCTGGTAAAGACTCGGTAAGCTTCGAGAACCACCGCTTGATACGTGCCATGGTATCCATGGGCATCTCACCCTTTAATGGTGTCAGGCTGTATAATTCTGAGAACACTTCTTGAGGCCTGGCCCGGAAATGATCCAACACGCGTCTTTTGTATTCTTCATATGTGAGGTCAACTGGCAATTCCAATTGGACAGCTACTGTCCGGTCCACTAATTCCTGTACAGCTACACGCACAATAGGTGCTTCCAATGTAAATTCTTGGGCTCGCACTGATGCTTCAAATTTTTCGAACCACAACTGTGGCCTTTCCACATCTAGTGGTGCCAACATCGGCTTAAACTCTGATGACGGTCTGAAATAACTCGTCGATTCGGCTGAAAACGCTGGCATATTAACTCCTGATTCCTCTTCGGCGCGGTCGCCATTGTTGTGTCCACCTATGTTTGATGTTCCACGAATTTGGATGTCATTAGTGTTTATTATTAACGTGTCGTCTAGACGAGCCTTAATTATGCCTAACTCGTCCGTTAAATTCTTCATTTGAGACGCCAGTGCCTGAATCAACGTTTCGACCCCATCAGAAGACATATTTAATTGTGCCATAAATGCTTTATTTTTACTCAATTATATATAGAATTTTGCACGCACAACAAGAATCTATTTAATAAAACAAATTTACACATTAATTAATATATGTTCACATCAGCTCAACGTCTGCTTTTCTCATTGTGCTGCCTGCTTACTTCTTATCCGGGCGCTTCTGCGAGGAATTTCTGTTGAAATAATGTCTGCCCTAGATAAGACCTTTTGCTCATTATTTGTCTTAAAGGTGGCTATTGCCACAATTAGTTCTTCGCAACAAACAGTATTTAGCTGTAATATATTGAATTGAATGATGTCATGCTTACCGCGAAATGTGATAACTGATATCGATGAAGGCCAGAGTGTATGGTTTAACTGGAGTAACAGGTGTTCGGAAATTGTTGTAATTCTCAATTTGGGTGAACTTTAGCATAAATTTATATCCATCAGGTTGGTATCATGTACCGACTCGGAAACCATAGTGTTAGTATCCGGTACTCATCGATGTCAAAAAAGGTATCAGTTACTAACACAATGGCCATAGTGTTAGTATTCTTTACAGACTCGGTATATATATTATATAGTGTGAGTTAGCATTGAAGTCGTATTGTCGTTGACTTCAGATTATGTTAGCTTCACTATTACAGGTTTACACATTCGTCTAGGAGATTGTACCGTCCTATTATTCCACATTCTTCTACAAATATATAGTGGTTAAAGGGCGTAATACCGGCTCCTACTGATGAGTCGCCAGTAAGCACGAAACGAATGTGCATGAGATTATACTTTCCGTTCATGCTGCCTTTGGTTTATCCTTCTGGTCACAACTGAACTAATTTGTTACTAGGTTCGCATAACTATTTAATTGTTTGATAGGTTCTCACCGGTCCCGACACTCTTAAGCTGTCCTTACATTGCTTGTCCCAAAATTGTTAATGAACTTAGATTTTCCGAATTTTTTCAAATTTTCGGGACTACTTTTCTAGTCCCACCTTAAGGGTTTACACCATACTCGCCCAGAAAACAACATGTTGCAAATGTGATAACACCTTTCAAGACAAATCTATTTATATTTTTTTTACTTCCTAAAGAATTTTTGGTCTGCTCCAACATCCGGCGTCAATAACTATCATCTTTTACTCACATGTATTAACGAATCTACCCACATTAAAGCATACACAAACCTATAAACGCATATATGTGTATTTTAATCTAAATTGGCATTTATAGGACAAATATAAGTAAACTGTATGATTTGACATACACGCCAATCCGTGATGTCAAGATTCTTTTGAATTTCTTTTCATGACATTAATTCATTATTTTATCTCAACTATTTCGTTTACATAATGCAACGTGTTTACAGCCATCCTAGTTTATCTGATAGCCTGTCTCCATTGAGTGCCTGGCTAGATTGGATCTACAACTATGCCTATATCTGCACGTAGTTTCTGTTCCACTCTATGTACCTTTATTGGATGCATTGTTTTACCTACATACCTTAGTTTGCAATCTTTACAGGGTATCACATAAACTCGTAATGTGTTGAGGGGTTACATTTTTTTCTTTTTGATTTGGTATCGTATTGGCTATAGTAAGTGATTGTCTTAATACTGTTTTTTTTTCTAATATCTGATCCATTCGTTTTAATTTAACATGCATAAATGATAATTCCTCTTATCTTTCTTTTAGCAGCGTAAATTTTAACTCTCCCCGTTGATTAGCTAAATACAGAAACTTCTATTAAACCTTATTCCCCTTATTCCAAATTTGTTATATATACATAGATATGTATACCGTTTTTACACAGATAATTAAATGAAATATTAAATTTATACAGGATATGAGCATAAATGAATGTGTTTTTGACTGATATACCAATCATTATTATAAGCTTCATATTCGGTCTTGTTCAAACGTTTGAGTAATACTATATTCAAACAAATGATTAATAAACCTCACTCTCTATAAACTATTGCACATAGGATGAGATTAGGTAAACCCGGAATTGAGGATTACTGTAATATAATTGGAATGGGCATTTTGTAGATCCTCCTATGTTTCCAGTAAAGAAACTTTTTAATAGTGACATTGGGCATAGGCATGTATGTCAATCCGTACGGGTTACTTATTTTAATTATATAAATGTCTGTTTAGATTATAGTACGCATATATGTGTGTAATGGGTATTTGTGTGTGTGGACAGGGATAGTTTCCCGTATACATGTGAGTATAAGAGAATAGTTATTAAGACCAGATATTAGCGCAGACAAAGAATCCTTTAGGAAGTATAGAAATATAAATATATCTGTCGTGAATGAGGATGTCACATTTGCGACAAGTTGATTTTCTCCTGTGAGTGTGATGTCACCTCTTGAGATGGGACCGTAAATGAAGTCGAGAAATTTTGTAAAAAGTCTGAAAATCTAGGTCTAATAATATTTTCGTAAAAGCAGTTTACGGACGGCTTAAGAATGACGGACTCAGTGAGGACCCATCAATCAATTAGAAGAAGTAGCTGTGCAACTAGAAATGTAAAGAAATCTGATGAATAATTTGCTATGTTCTACATAACTTAATTAATATAATAATTTCACAAGGTAAGCTTGACTGATTTAGGCTGTTATTCCACTGAAAATGAAACCTTATATATATATATATATATATATATATATATATATATATATATATATATATATATATATATATATATGATATATAATATTATTATATTATATATTATAAAGATAAATTATATATTATATATATTCGTAAATACAATATAATTTTCTGCTCCATAAACCTTATACAAACAAGTTAAAAATTATAAATATAAACATGAAATTTGTTTTTGGCATTGTTTGAACGTGTGTGATGCTATTTTACATATTATTAGGACACAAAGAAATCTTGCTATTTTTAAATTTGTCAAAGAACATTAATTTCGATATATCTATCAGTGATATATTATATATATATATATATATATATATATATATATATATATATATATATATATATATATATATATAAGTTTTTATATGACATGTTAAAAGACTTTCTCCAAGCGTAAACTTTATCATTTTTTGAACTTCGAGTATGAATGATTTAATATAAAGTTTGGGGCGTGTAGTATTTGTTAAACATTTCAGCATGCTTCATGGTGTCATATGGCGGAATGAATTCCCGTACATACAAAAGATGAACTGTGAAAATTAAATGCTTACTGGATTTTACGGAATTGCCTGCATATTTGAACCTTTGGATATGCTACATTGCATTCATCACTAAGATGAAAAGAATGCTATGATAAAGTAATTCTAATTTGGCAAAAATGTGCAATTAAAGCATATTACCGGAAATGAGAAATATGTCAACTCGTCTAGCGTGATGATCTGTTGTCCTTTTAAAAAGATAATTTAAGATGAATTCCTGTCTATAATGCATCCATTTAGTTGAGCATGTTCAATAAATATTTCAAGTAATGATACTGTACCAATATTATCAATATTCAAGGTTCAAGTGATACGTATTTCGTCTTGCATCGTTAAACAAATAATTTATTGCTAAAACATCAATCCCATTATAAATAAATTTCCCAGTATAAACCACGCATTGAATCAGGTAGCAAAGTCAATTCATTTGGTAAACCTGTGTTGTTCTTATTGGGAACCCTTTATGTAATGTGAAGAATTTTTCTAGGAACAGGGTTTGAACCTGGATGCGTCTTCTTCGCTGCACGTGCCTTATTCTTACCACCACCAGCACAATCAAAGCTTTTTTAATTGTGTAAATCTTCAATAATATTCCTTTCGGCTAGTTGGCGTTGTGTCTGCTCAATAATAACAAATTGTTGGTGTTCAGTTGGAACTTTACGTCGGAAGCAATGCCACATAGGCTCCAAATCAAGGTAAAGCTAACCAAAAACAAAAGCTAGAATATAACTGTGCAGTGGAGTGTTGCATTTGATAAATGCATAGACAGAAAAGCAGACGTACCCAGGTTCGAGTCCAGTTCGCGGCAAAATACTGTACAGTACTTAAAGAGTTCCCCATAAGGCGGTAACCGGTCTACCTAATTAATTGCCAATGCTTCCGTATACAATGCTTAGTTTATACTGGCAATTTATTTATACTGTAATTCATGATTCAGCAAGCTCGCAACCTTGATTTAAATAATAGTAACGTGATTTATAATTGCTAAATTCTTAATGATTGTAGATGAGTCCTTTCGATTTCGAATATAATATTAAATATAACTTTAGTAAGTGATGAAATTTCAATTAATTTGATCAATAAAAGTGCATTTGTTGTATTTCATCCAGGCAATGTTGAAATATTATAATTTTTTGCATCAAAGCCAATATTCTTCTTTGTATTATTTAATAAATAAGGATTTTAGAAAAACATGTTAGATGACTCCAGTAGGTGTTTTGATTTGATGGATCATACGATCTTATCATATCTACTGATCTATATCAATTTTCAGACATTATAATCGATTGCGTTGGGATTACATTGATTGAAATGCAGTATTGGCTGGTATTTGGCAGGCAATATACACGTATTTTGAAGCAAGCACGCTTTGGTCATGTGTGTGGTAGTATCACGTATTTAGCTCAAGTTTGCTTACTTGCAATAATCACCAATCACACTTAATTTTATCCGTCGTAAAACATGGCAAAACTAGCGTCAGTCGTAGAAAGAATCGCGTGTTGATTCAGTACCTGCGACAGACAGAAGTTTTCCAATGGTGTGCCTCTTTGTATATTAAATATGATTGGCATTTATCTGAAGCCCACAGCCTTGACACAAATATGGCAAACGTTTACTTGTCGAATATTCTCTTACTGAAAGAGGGGTAGGTAATACGTATACAAGTCAGCTCAAGAGCTTTCGTTTCGTGCTTACTGGCGACTCATCAGTAGGAATCGGTATTATGCTTTTTATCCACCATATATTTTGTAAAGGAATGTGGGAAAATTAGACGGTACATATGGAAACATTCGACAGTGCACATTCAAAGCCAACTCACTAGATATAATATTCACCGAGCCTGTAATTCTAAAAATACAATGGTTGCCGATACGGTACCTGATACTAATATTATGGTTGCGGAATAGGTACATGACACCAACACTATTGCTGGAGTATCAGATATTTAGATGTAGTTGTAATTCGCAATTTTGTGAAAATTTAGCTTATCTTAAAATACATTGCGCTTTTGTCATTTTCTGCCTCGGCAACCAAAGTGTTAGTACCCCTTACAGGACCGGTATATATTGTATGATGTGAGATGACGTTGAATTCGCAACGTCAAAAATTTTATATTGATTTAGCTCCACTACTGCTGGTGTACACGTTCGTACATGAGAATGTACCGTCAAATTGCCACACATTCCTTGACCAAATATATAGTTGGTATAGGCATTAATACCGGCTCCTACTGATGAGTCGTCAGTAAGCACGAAACGAATATGCATGAGATTATTCTTTCCGTACATGCTGTCTTTGATTTATCCTTCTGTTCACAGCTGAACTAATTTGTTACTAGGTTCGCAACACCTAATACATATTTGCATATATATTAGTTTTCGCAACAAACAGTATTTAACTGTTATATATTTCATCAAATGATGTTATGATTGACACGAAATGTGATAACTGATATCTATCAAGGCCAGAGTGTATTGATTTACTGTAGTAACAGGTGTTCAGAAATAGTTGTAATTCTCAATTTCGGTGAACTATAGCATACATTGATATCCATCATGTTAGTACCATGTACCGTTTCGGTACTATAATGTTGGTATCGGTTACTGACACAATAGCCATTTTGTTAGTATCCTTTACAGACTCGGTATATATATTATATAGAGTGAGTTAGCATAGAAGTCGCATTGTCGAGACTTTATATGATGTTACCTTCACTACTTCAGTTATACACATTCGTCTAGGAGATTGTATCGTCCTATTATCCCACATTCCTCACCCAAACATATGGTGGTTAAGGGGCGAAGTACCGGCTCCTACTGATGAGTCGCCAGTAAGCTCGAAATACATGTGTACATGAGATTAAAACATTCGTCCATGCTGACTTTGATTTATCTTTCTTGTCCTATTTCAACTAATTTGTTAATCGTTGCGCATTACCTAATACACATTTTCAAATAGATTAGGTCTCAGCAACAAACAGTTTCTAGCTCAAGGAATTGCTTCTTTTCTTTAAGATTGATAGTGTACGATTGATAATGCCATAGATAAATTTTATTCTACATTAATCGCAAGCTTGCCTTTTGCTTTCAAATTAAACGGTTAATGATTTGCGCTCATGAACATCAAAGAAGATGCTCTTTTCTGTAGAGAGTAGTGAGATCGTCTACCTAAGTTCATTGAATGAATGCATAACTGCTGACTAATTCCTTTTTGTATCGAATAACTGCTCGTGTTGTGTTGTGGTATACAGTTTTACTTTGTAATATCAGCTACAATGACATCGTCAGGGAAAATTTGGACAGGATGGATTTTATTCTGATTGGTTACAGTGATATTGAATTGAACATTAGTTTAATTAAATATATATTGGTTGCGCTGGCGGTGATAAAAATTAATTTTAATCAAGGTTGCGATCTCGATATAAACACATGACCCATTATATACACAAATTTGTCAGTATAAACTAAACATCGTATAATGTGGAAAAATAAATTTATTTATAGACCAGGCTCGTCCTTATTTGAAACTCATCAAGTAGTATTCGGAATTTTCTGCAAACCGGGTTCGAACCTGATCACGTCTAGACATTATGTTGCTGGCAATCCGGTCAAGTACAGCGGGAGTGAGATGACTATTCGGGAGAGCCGCATTTCATCATTTCGAATCGCCTCCTTCACACCGGTTGTTTATCCTGTGAGTCAGTGTGCCATCCCATTATGGTGATGAAAACGAAAGTCGAAAATAAGTTGATTCGTAAAAATTATTTTAGTTTTGCTGAATTACGGCATAATATTTGCTAATCTCGGGACCGTAAACTCGAATTAAATATAACTTTGTTTTGCCTAACCGCATTTCAATTTCAGTATTGTATCTACCTGTAACCCCGATTCAGATATTGGTCATATGACACATGATTGTTGTTGGAAAATTCTTTCGTTTAAATAGCTTTGTTGGCGTCAATTCACAACATGATTTACAAATAGTGGGCAAAATTGCAAACGAGTGTAGACTTATTCAGTTCAATTATAATCTTCTTGTTATTTTTTCTTTAGTTATCTAGGTAGAAATAAACAAAAGCATCATAAAAATGCCTTAAAGTACTGATTTATTAATGGCTTCAATATTTGCCTTGTTGGTTGCCCAAACATTGTCTGATTACTTCCAAATTTACCTGTCTTCTGCGTCCGAATTTCAGGCTAATAGGATAGCGATAATCGGCCTACTGACAGATTCCGTTGGGCAAAAAGCGTGAAAGCAGCTCCGTAAAATTGCCTACATAATATTAATTAATGTAAATAATAAAATATTTCCATTCATTACATTTATTAATGGTAAAATGCTTAATTTGTAACATGCAAAATCATTTGTGTTTTACACAATATTCTTTAGATTAAAATATTAAAGATTTATTTGACATGAAATAATACAGATTTTTCTGATTAAATTGGTGCATACTTATAAGCTTATCTTGATTTGCAAATAACCCTTAAAAAGTTTACTGATTTTAACATTATGTAAGAATTCCAATGCCGCGCGTGCCGTAATACTGTTATGAATGGACACTTAATACCTTACACGACGTTCCGCAATTGACAAAAAATGCTAGCTCTAAATTGCTCACATTACAACTATCAGCACCGGTTGAGTGGGCCGAAACATTTTTCTGCGTTTATCGCTATTACAAAGTATGTAAGCCTCAGAACGTGTGACTGATGGTAGTTTTGCTATATTGTTCGACGACTGGTTAAATACAATGGGATTGGTGTTTATCTCAAGCTCTCAAACTTGCTTTAAAGAATTGTGTTCATGATCTACTATTGTTGCGAAATTCCTTTGTTTCACGTTTGCCACCCTAATGAAGGAAGTACGGCTGTCAGCCGATATTGATTAAAAAAATTCAAATCAAACTGTCCTAACGGTTTGGCAAATCCTAGAATTTCACTTGTCTAATGCGTGCCACCATAATATATCAGCGTTTACGTGTAACCCACTATTGATAATGTGATTCAAATCGAGCCATCCTAATAATTTTTTATGTTCGCATTTATCACAGTTATTATCATAATAAATCAAAATATTGATGTTCGCAGATTTTGATTTTAAATTCAAATCAATCAATCTAAATGGATTTGAATTGTCGCGAAGTTCACTAGTATTTTTTCGTCACGACAATGTGACTACCTATCGACGTAAGTCTGCATATATCTTATAATCCAAATCAACCCATCCAGACGATTTTGTGTAATCGCCAAGTTCACCTCTCTCAAAAATTGCCACGATAGAATGTGAACATATTATTGTAAGCCAATATTAACCGTGGATTTCATATAGTCGCGAATTTAACTTTTATATGATTTCCACCAATGCATTGGCGCAAGCCGATATTTGACGTATAATTCTAGCCAACTTTTCTCATTGATTTTGTTCAGTCGCGTCAACACATTCAATTAAACCGGTATTCAAATCAATCTATTTCAATGATTTTCTGTAGTTCAGAAATCCTGTTTTCTAATGGTTACCAACACAATGAGTCTACATAATGATGTAAACCAGTATCGATCGTAAAATTCAAATTAAATTATCCTTATGGTTTTTTACATTTGCGGAGTTCACTTGTCTCATGTCTCAACTTCTTAATGTAGGCCTACATTGATCTTAAATTCCATCCAACCTATCCAAAAGATTTTTCGTTTTTCTCACGATTGCCATTATAATATGTCAAAGGGTTTATGTAAATCGGTATTAAGCGTAAAATTTAAACCAGTCTGACCTAGTAAATTTGCCTATTTACGAAGTTTATTTGTCTCATGTTCGTCTACATAATCAGTCGACGTATGGATGTAAGCTGGTATTGATCATAAAATTCAAACCAGCCTATCGCATTTATAATTTGTGGTCGCAAAACTCACTATTATTATGATTGCCACCATAATTTGTCAACATAACGATTTAGGCCAATATTTACTGTAAAAGTGAAGTCAGCAAATTATAATATACTTTTGGCATCTTCAGTTTCCGAACTACATTACTGTTTTTCAACATCAATGCCAAAAACATTAATATTTAAAACGCCATAAAGGTAAACTATTGTTAATCACTTAGTTTTTCCATCACATTTGATTTCGTCTTGTGAAATATTATAAAGAACTTGGCTAAGTGATTGGCGTTTTTATCAAATAACTGTTGCTTTTTATCAGAATTTGGTGCTTGCCGCTATCTGTAGTTTTGTTGTATATGGCAATTTGCTTATATATGCGCGTCATCAATTAAATTTGATTTGAAAATATATTCATATCATATTCCAGAAACACAAGTAGTTAAAATTTTGTATTATCCAGTAAAGGTGGCGCAGTGGATAGAACCCCGGACTCTTAAGGCAACGCTCCCCAGTTCAAGGCCATTATGATAAATACTGGAATGTACTTTACGAGGATCCAATAGGGTTGAAACATGTCTGCTGGTTGAATTGCTTTTGCTGATGGGGACAATATTTAAATTAAACTGACAAATATATTATTTTATATATATATATATATATATATATATATATATATATAATTTAAATTATATCGGCAGGAATTTCGTTTTTATTCTTTCTGTATAAATTAAATATGGCTGGAGATAGTGGATGCAATTCAACTTCTAGACAGATTTCGACCATAATTTGAATTAAGGTGGGGTAGAATTGGAACAGAGTCGTTCAATTCATCCCCTACATCAATGAGGCCGTGAATTACATTGCGTTTTACTTGTTGCCAATTTTCTACTTTATCAGTTTTTACTAAAGGTAACAAATCCTAGGCATCACATTCGACCTTTAGTTGCTGCAAAAGAAACTCGAATTTTTCTCATAAGACAGACATAATTCTATTTATATGTTACTTATTAGGAACCGAAAGCACATTTAAAAGCAAAGTGAATGATCGTCAATTTATTGTGTGACTACGCAACAACTATTTACAGACGTTCATTGATATGCATCCTAGATTTTCATTTAACAAAGTAGGTGGCAACTAGTCTGATTTTCAGCTTTATTTTTATATATCTTTAGTTGTATATTGCAGCTGTTTTCCCCTCTGTTAGTTGCCAATCCGAACAAATGGCCCATTAAGTACTTACATTTTGTCAGTATAAACTAAGAATTGTATAGTTTAGAAAATGCAATTCATCCAGTAGACCGGTTTCGTCCTTATTGGGAACTCATCATGTACTGGCCAGAATTTGCCGCGGACAGGGCTCGAACCTGGGCACGTCTGCTTCGGAATCTGGTGCTCTAACCACTGAGCCACCCTGACGCACACTACACACAATTTTCAATCATATACTAATTAATGTAACTCGGTTAGTCTATTTTTCCTTTAGGTGGAGCTTATATGGCATCCATTTAGACCCAAAGTTCCAACTAACCATCCCAAATCTGTCATTACTGAACAGACACCGCACTAGATGGGGAAGTGTTATTGAAATGAACGTTTATATAATTAAACGAACATTGGTTGCGCGAGCTGTGATAAAATTTACTATAATCAAGGTTGCAAAATTGATATAAACAACTGACCCATTAAGTACATACATTTGTCAATTTTTGTGGCAAATTCTGGCCAGTTCGCAATGAGTTCCCTTTAAGGAAGAAACCGGTTCACTTGATGAATAGCCTTTTCTACACTATACAATTCTTAGATTATACTGACAAAATATAAGTCTTAATGGGTCAGGTGATTATATCAATTTCGCAAACTTGATTATAGTAAATATTATTACCGCCCGCGCAGCCAATGTTCGTTTAATCCGAGCAAATGTTTGATGAGGCATGTCCACGGGACGTTCGGTCTTGTCTGGATGCTAGTGAGCTGTTGCTGGGTTCTATGAATTGTGGCCAATCGATTCAAATACCAAGTTGGTAAATCATTTAACAGTACTTGATTGTGCTGGTGGTAGTAACAATTCTTTAAATCAACTTTGCGAGCTTTAAGTGAACACCAATCCCATTGTATTTAACGAGTCGTCGAACAACATAACAAAAATACCGCCAGCCGCAACGCACTGACGCGTTTCGAACTTCCATGATCATCATCAGAGTACGACGGCAAACTGACTATCGAGGATCAAACCGCATTGAATATATATGGAAATAAAATTTAGATATGCGGCTCTCACTTCTAGCAGTCTCGCATACATTGAACTAGACTGCTAGAGGTGAGAGCCGCATATATATTCAATGCGGTTTGATCCTCGATAGTCAATTTGCCGTCGTACTCTGATGATGATCACGGAAGGTCGAAACGCGTCAGTGCGTTGCGGCTGGCGGTAGCTTTGTTATGTTAAATACTGTTTGTTGCGAAGAGCTAATATACATGCAAGTATGTATTAGGTGTTGCGAACCTAGTAATAAATTATTTCAGTTGTGACCAGAAGGATAAACCAAAAGCAGCATGAACGGAAAGTATAATCTCATGCACATTCGTTTGTGCTTACTGGCGACTCATCAGTAGGAGCCGGTATTACGCCCTTTAACCACTATATATTTGGTAGAAGAATGTCCTATTATTCCACATTCTTCTACCAAATATATAGTGGTTAAAGGGCGTAATACCTGCTCCTACTGATGAGTCGCCAGTAAGCACGAAACGAATGTGCATGAGATTATACTTTCCGTTCATGCTGCCTTTAGTTTATCCTTCTGGTCACAACTGAACTAATTTGTTACTAGGTTTTGTTATGTTGTTCGACAACTGGTTAAATACATTTCGATTTGTATTTACTTCAAGCTCGCAAACTTGATTTAAAGAATTGGTAGAACATTTGATTGTTTAGACAGGGTGCCTTTTCTTGGAATTAAGACTTTCGTGTATACAATATAATTTTTCAGTCTTTGCTTTTTGTAGGAATGAGAAATTCGTCAAATTGGCTGGATGCCTCGTTTCAAATATATGCATGGAGATATCTGATTTTCCTGACCATATCAGATATTTTTAATCAACTTCTGTGGTAAATGGTGCTAGATTCTTTTGATCAATTGCTTTCTCGTACATACATTTTATATGCTACAAAAGTACATGAAAATTTGTGAACAATTAAACGTTTGTCGAGACTTGGCCACTGATCCGTTACATCCAAACTTATGACTAGCTGTGTGCTAAATGAAGGTTTAATGGTTTTTTAGGGAAATTCACATTAGTATTTAGATCTTACCGCCGTGCATTTATTGAGGATGGTTAAATGCTTCTAAATTGCATGTTTAGGAATATATTTTTTGGGGTATTTTCTGTAGCCTAGCTCTTCCTCGATCTTTTTTTAGAGAAGATCTTCTTGATTCGAATTGCTAGGTTGTTAACTAGTATTCATTTGTGATATTTTGACACATTTATATTATAATGAATATATTGCCTAATGAAAGTAGATTTTCTGTTTATTTCCAGTGTTGTATCGCAATTTAATTTTAGAGTGAACCGTATGTCCAAGAAGGTAAATGTGTTGAATTTCTTTACCTCGCGAGTGAATTTTACGCGTATATCAATTGGGTCTGCTGTGTATGGGATGAACAATAACAGTTAATCTGCAGGCTATTATATAGTACGCTCTGGTGAATGAAATTATTGTATATTAGCTTGTTATTATTCAAATAATAGTAATCAAAATTTTAATTTGTTGTTACTAATTAAACAGCAGCCATGCTAATTTATGAATATATTTATCACACTCATACTTTTCTGCGAAACGTGAACTAGCTTTGGATTATATAGAGTAACAGACACCAGTACCTAATCAATAGCCATATTATCATCACAAATTAAACGCAAGCCTTACTTAACCTAACATATACGGCTGGCCATACATTCAAGTTAGTGGTACGAAGACTGTTCACATTCCAAATCCACCTTGTCCGCCGTATTTGAACTGCCGCTAATGGCATTTATTGCTGGGGGGCTTTACATTTACCAACAGCTTATTTTCACCGGGCCTCATTCGAGTACAGATCGGATTGTACCACGTTATGTACGAATGTACTGACACACTTCTTCACCTCCAGCAACTGATAGTGTTCACAGAACCAATTAACCGAAAGGTGCAAAATTTGCTAAGGTAAAAAACGGAGAACTTAATCTCCCGCTAAATTAATGCAATCGATTATGAGATGTACCGGGTTCATTTTTGAACCAATAACATAGGACCTCCTTCAACGTGTGATGGTCACGTCATATTGTTGCAGTGAAATGCGGATTATATGCGACCGAAAGCACACATTCTATTACCAGGTGAGGTAACCATTGTTCGAGCTCTGCTTAATTATATTGCGTACCTCAATTGTTGACAAAAGTCGAAGCGACTTATCAACCTTGACTCAAGACACTTAATGTGCCAAGACGCCTTAATTGTGGTTATCAACAAAAAATTATAACTTGCGTATAAATTTGTATGTGATTATAAATTTGAATGCCACAAAATCTCGATTATACGGCGACAAGCGGAAGTCGGTTTTTATTTGGAGTATTAAATTCAATGGTGAAATTTTCTCTCACTGTTATGACTTATTTGTCGGGAGGCGGTGCATATCTCACAACACATTTGAATATTTATTATCATGCCCCACCATAAATTTCAACTCTGCAACATCCTTTGTCAAAATTTAATGACGTCCGTCCGCAAAACTTCTGAAGTGTTACAATATTGGTTCATCATATTTTGACACCTAAATGGCCTACATCTGGGAAAGCTCTTTCTTTGCCTCTAAATCTGCTCAACACAACGTCATTGCGTCAAAAAACACAGGCATATTTCTTAACTTACCTTGGCTTATCTAATGCGCAACATTAAATATATTTGCAACGTATTTATTCAAATCTTGACATGAGCCGTTGTATTGCCGTTGCCTCGATTTTGAGGTATTGCCAGCTCAAACTCAGCCAGCATATTGACTGCCGAATTCACGCAAGGCTTAACACTGGCAAGAGACATCAAATACAAAAAGGTTTTCTGTATACACATCAAGCGAACCCTCGATGATGAAGTGCGGAAGCTAGCGCAATATCTAATTCTTGGTCAGCAACACATGTTCTATGGCCCTGCAGTTATGATCCGCATCAGACAAAGTAGGAATGCCATAATTCACAAGTCTACAATCAGCTTGTGGCACTGCGTCAACGCAACTCTCGCGGCGTCCGAGACAATGGTTGTCTTACCTGTAGGAATTTTCATCGCCGATTTCTACACCCGCATTTATCTACATAGTTCAAAGATCTGCTTCTGTCTTCTCGGTCTAGCAAGTGAAATGAATTTATATATATATATATATATATATATATATATATATATATAGTGTGTGTGTGTACAAAATTAATGCTACATAATTTATAAAATTCATTTCATCAAATGGATAGGCTTCGTCATTATTCGGCATTCGCAGATTTCTATCCTGATTTATAGCTACTACGACTATAAACAGCACACGTTTTCTTAAAAATATTACAACATATTTACTGCGCCACATTGGCATTGCAGTACACGCACTTTTTAGTTTCGAACCAGCATATTTGTTTGTTTCGAGTTTCCTTCAGGTGGAACTTATTGGGTGTCGTTTTAAAGATAAAGTTTCAACTGGTCACTTCAAACCCCGTCGCTATATATCGCACGCCTTACCAACTGAGGAAATGATATGGAATGAAATTAAAAAGGCATGATTTTGATGAGGTTGTTATATCTATTTATCGTTAACTCAAAGTGTGATGGTAATTTAAAGCGTGTTGTCAGCTGTTTCAGATGTGTTGGCAGTAGACTTGAAACGCATTCGCCAAAGGAATCCCACTTCATCTCATGCTTAATTATCAAAATGCTTATTGGTGTTTTTCCAGTTTTTCTGGAATGCCAATCAAGACATACTTACAACCACACTGTTTCAGAAATCAATCTGTCTCTATATTTTTGTGATACAAGATTAATTTGTCTACTATGCACAATTCAGCATCAAATATATCTGGTCCGTATTCTGGATCACTTTGACAACAGTAAGAGCATTGTAGAAACAAGCATGACAATCATTAAGTCAAGTGTTAAAATTCGTTTAAACATATTCATTTATATTGTCTAGAAGATCTCCTAACCATAATTGACTTTTTACGAGATAAGTTTGCGTAATGTACGCGTGTGAGCATCTGTCTATCACTGTAAAGCCTTTTATTAAATATAATTACCTGAACGCGTACCTACATCTAGGTGGAATTGCAGTGATCTCATAAAAAAATATTGACGATTCGTTAGATAAACACACGTTATTTATGTGCGCGGGTGAATTTGTGCGAGCTTAGATCCATGAGGTAATCACTTAAATACAAGTAACTGCAGGTGTGCGTTCATCTAAGCGTATTACTGTGATTAATGTCAGCTCCTATTTGCACACGTCATTTTCATTTCTATGTTTGTAAAGGCATTTGTTGCTACAGAAACAAGGATTTTAAATGTTTCTTGACACTTTAAATCGATATGGCAAACCGAGTATCCTGATGATAATCGACGCCTTGATAAATATTGAATGGCAAGTCGGGAAATGATGATTCCCGAAGCCTCTACTGATATATATTTTTGCAGTTATACTTCCTCTCATATATTATGCACAAAACAAGCACACTTCTAAATTACGGACGTTAAATTAAGCAGTCATTTGAAAAAAAACTTTGCATACGAATGTGATTACCTGTCGAGTATAAATTTCCCAGAAATACCTAATTTTCAATCGCTTGGCAACAATCTTTCCTTTATACGATTCTTTGCAGCTTTAAATAATTAACTCACGCCCTCCAAATATTATTATTCACAGCCCGAATCTATCTTCCTTTCTGACATATCGCATTATTAATTAACCGGACACATTATTTTTCGTCGGCACCACGGGAAAACACTACGCAATATCAATCCTATTTTATTTAACCTGTCGCACACAATAGCACATCTACCAACAGCCACATATTCGATTCGCAATGCCGTGCTACTGGTTAAACACAATGGGTTTGAAGTTTACTTTAAGCTTGCAAACTTCATTTAAAGAAGTGTTAGCAACAATTGCGGAATCAATAATTGTTTAATTTATTATGTATATATATATATATATATATATATATATATATATATATATATATATATATATATATATATATATATATATATATATATACTAAGGAAAGCAGCAGACAGTTAATGAGCTTGAATACAGAATTGTGCATTGACATTTTAGTCATGTACTACGTAAGCGAGACTACTAGATGTGAGAGCTGCATCTCTAGTTTTGTTTACTATATATATGAATTGCGGTTTGATCCTCGCTACTCAGTTTGCCGTCGTACTATGAAGATGATTATAGTAGGTCGAAACACGTCAGTACGATTGACTGAAGGTAGTTTTGCAAATATTTGCAAATATTCAAATATTTTTATACTTTTTTGGCCTTATCAATAAATAATCAGGTAAATAATGACAAAATAAGCTTAAAGTTCACCTGTATATTTTTGTTATTCTAGTAAGGAAATAATTATGCAAATATTGCTACTTTTGATTAAATTTGTAATAAGCTTAATATATCTCTTAAGATTTAGGCCTCTTACTGAGGATAAACCGCAAAAACATCAGTAGTGCACATAACATATTTTCAGAAAATTTTGCAAGAAATATATAATTGGTAAAGGCATTGACTTAATGGTCATATCTAGAGTGCTTGCAATGAAATGTTGTTATCTATTTCAAATAATAAAAAGTACCATTTTAGAAATATTATTGATTTTCTCATTGATTATTAATTCATTTGTTGTCGTTTTGGTGAAATGCGTCCGGAATCCGGTTTGCATCTCTTTGTTTACCTTTTCTTATTTCTCCTTGCCTAAACACGTGCTTGTGTTCAATTAAGCTACGACTTCGCTGCGTTGTAGATAAGTCACTATTCCATTTACATTTGGTTAGTGAGAGAAGTTGCTAGAAGGACTATTTAACAATAAAATAGTTTGAATACAAACCAAATAACTGATAGATAACCAGACATACAATGAAATATTTCATGTAGCGAGGCGGAAAACGCGATAAATACTACATTTTTTATATTTTCTCTGATATCTGCTTGAAAGGGATTACTGGTGGAAAAATTCTAACGATGACACCTGGCATGATTTGTAAATATATTGTTAATTTTGTGGTTTCTGAGCGCTTAACGTTTGCACCATAGTTATTTGTTAGATTTCCTTCTTAAATGATGTACAACTAACTTGGATATGTTCAACTGTTAGAAAATGTTAATTAAATTATGAACAGGAGACTACGTTAATACCAACATAAATCCATGTTTACTTCGTATAAAATGAGGAGATTATACTATAGTCTACTAGAAGAATAACAATAGAAGCAATATTGAAATAAACTTTAAATGAAGTCGTCCACTGAATCACTTCAAGGCGTAACCACTTTGTATTGTATGTACTAACGCTGTTATAATTGCCAAAACAATGAGCTCAAGAAGAAATATTATTTAATAGCAGGCGAGGATATAAAAATTGTTGGTGAAAGTAAGTTTGGATTTAAAGCGTAGTTCCGGCTCTGATCGACGATGAGATGGGAAGAAAATAATACGTGAATAAAACATATTACACCTTGCGTTGGCATTAACACCTTTTACTCCATGAAAAAAAATGTTGCTACGTGACGGCACTTTAAACTGTTATAACTAGGAATGTATGCACTGAGTTAATAAAATAATAAAACACCTATATTGGTGACATGTAAATTATGGATTTCTCCGAAACTTGTAGCGGCGAACTTACCGACACGTGACATAGTAAATCAATTCAGTTGACACTAATTGTTCAGTTCATACGCTTTTCAATGCACTGTGTTCGTGAAGACGATGTAAAATGAAGCGAAGCTGACAAAAATTTAATAAAATGAGATTAAACAGAAAATCGGATGGTAGTGCATTTGATGGCTTGAATGTAACTTGGTGTCATTGTATTATTTTTTTGAAACTGGCATAACTTTTTCGCTCCTCGAGTTATAGATTCACAGCTAACGACATATACATCTACAAAATCATTTCAATAAATTGTGCAAATTAGGTTCGGCTAAGTAAAAGTGACAGATATTTTTTTAAGGATTGCAGAGTTTGGGCGTCATAGTGACCTGGTTGATCCCCATTTCCAAGTACGAATTGAGTGTCCGGATGCTGATTCGAACTCCGTTCATACTAACCACTGGAAGTGTGGAACTATATAGTCTTCGTTGACGGACAACGTTTCGATATGGTATTTCCCATATCAAAATCAGGCCCCTAATCACCCACGCAGTACAATGCTCATCATTGCACGTATAAGCAAATGCTAATGTGAGCATTGTACTGTGTTTTTGTGTATGTGTGTGTGTGTGATAAGAGGCCTGATGATGATAAGGATAATTCCATATCGCAAAGTTGTCCGTTAACGAAGATTAGATCGTACCTCATTTTCAGTGGCGAAATTTTTAATTCGAATACTTGAATTATTGCGTGAACTATTAGGAAATCATTAGATATTTGATTCATTAAAGTTTGTTAACACAACTCAATAAAGTTGTGTTAAAAATGGTGGTGATGAATTTTGCTGTGACGTATTTTTGTACAAATGTTTCAATTTAAAAAAAATACATTTCAATTCAGGCCGTAGACCGAAATATATTACTATCAATTTACCAATTCATACTCTGCAAATATCGAGGTGCTTACGCTAGAAAAGGAGTGCATTTCCGAATTAATGCAGGCATTCATAAATGTGCGAATGATATTGGAATGTGCAGCCAAATGCCGACAGTTTTGCGAGGATCTTTCTTGGCCATCTTGAGAAGACATCACTAAATGGTGACATCTCATTACACAAATTATATGCGCTAATCCGATAAGATTTTCCTTGTTATTGAAATCAAGTTGTAGTCATACGCACTGCCAAAAGAAAAATATAACGTTTACAACAGAAAATGAGATTGAGTTCGTCTTCGTGATTCCTTCTGCGAAGGTCTCAACGTCATTTATACTAACCACCGGAAATGAGATACGATTTAATCGTCGAATATGAGATCGTACCACATTTCCAGTGGTTAGTATGAACGATGTTTAAGGTTTCGGAGGCACAATCACCAACCAGCCACAACGAAAACTTACTGCATGCATACTTGGAAGTGAGGATCAATCGGATCTTTGCGAAACTGATCGTGCAAAGCGACAACTCACAATCGCAAATTGTGTTATCCACCAAGTTCGCGTCCAAACTGAAAATGGTAAGACACATGTCATGGAATCGATGACAATAATTTTGATTACACAGGTGTAAAGCGGTGTGATGCTCCTTTGTGTGTCAATGGTTCGAGATTCACTGGCCATCCTAGTGACTGGTGACAAGCTGCTCAGTAACATTTTCATAATAAAAAGAAAGCATGCTAGTTTCAAATTCGATGATGCCCAGTCGCATAACTTTGAAAATATAAAAATTAAAACTTGAAAATTTGAAATAGACAACACACCGAAACAGTGCCAACTAGACATCCACACAGTACGTGCACTGAAGCAAATTAGCTACAATACAATGAGGCACTGGAAGTACAACTTCCATGTGGTTTTCGTTGCATCGCTTAATAACGTGCAGTATACGACGCCAAAAGAACAAGCGATTAAGAGCACATGACAACAAATCTGATACTATATCATGGAAGACACCCGACTAAGAAATGTGACTTGCTCGCGAATCTCGTGACAGATGAACCACACCTATACCATCAAGCATGATGGTGGTTGATGTCACAATCGCTGCCTTTTACGTATTGCGTCATCAGACGCTTGATAAGCCACAAGCACATACTGGTAAATCTGAGTATAAGCCAATAAGAAGACTAACTGCATGCATACTTGGAAATGGGGATCTATCGGATCTTTGCGAAACTGATAGAACGAAGCGACAGCCCACAATCGAAAATCGTGACAGGCTTATAATAAAAATGACGTTGAGGACATGTACTTCATCAGAATATGCATACAGAAAGTCCGATAGCATGCTAAGTATGCTAGTTGCCTTACTCGCTTAAACTTTCTGTTTTACAAAGTTTTTTGATGATGCGGCGCACGGGTGTACACTAGCAAGTTGATTTATGTCAACAGTATTCGTGGTCTTTCATAGGGGCAGCTTTGTTTTTTTTCTCGTGTAGAAACATGCGCCCTTAATTGTGTGCTTGGCTATTCTGTTCGTTTAGTTAAAAGTTTAACTGTCTCATGTGTATTGATTTGAAAATATGAATGCACTAAATTAAGTAAAGCTGGCAGGTGTATTACGTATACGTCGTTTTTGGAAAGACAGCATTTTCGCTGCGATGTTCGAATTCGTTCGGTCACACACAACACGTTTGCTTTAACCACTGCTATGCTGTATGCGCCTCCGTGTGGATGTGTTTGTACGCATGTAAACATCATTCTATCCAGAAATGTAGGCAAACACAATTATAAATTTAAAAAAAATATTTGTCTACTTAATAAAACAATACTTAGATGCATTTTTCTAACCTGAAATGCAGGTAGAAAATTAGAAGTCACTAGCTGTGAATCACACTTTGGCGCGTTAAATAGATGGCGAGATTTTCTTGTTGCATTGCTGCAGAGATAAAATAAAAAAAACCAACTACCGCAAACACTCGTGTGTCGCTATATTGGCATTAATAAATTCTAAAGCTTTTTTCACTATTAGCTAAAGTGATTTTGTCACAGCTTAAACGTGTCCATGTTTTCTGTCTGACGAGCGCTGTAATTACGATAATTAAGAACAGCCTTCTAACTATTTTCGTCTGTATAAGTGATGAAGTCTTTGATTGCGGGGGTAAGGAAAACAAGAATTAACGAAAAGTTGACTAACTGTAAATGACAGAAAATCCAAATAACAACTGTCAATATGGCGAGAGCTATAAAAATTTTTGAACAACGCGAAATATAAACTGTGCACCTGAAATAGATCAATAAAGATTTGTAGACTTGTGTGTAATCAATTATCAATATTTATAAATATTATATATATATATATATATATATATATATATAATGGAAGTAAAAGACGTAATATTTATGTATATATATATATATATATATATATATTCAATGTTAGTATAAAAATGACATTGGATATCAAGTGAAGTTAAACAAATTGATCAGTTTCGTCATTTTAAGGGACTCTTTATGTGCCTCTCAGACAGTTGAAAATCGCTTTTTTGCATGTTTCATTCTTACAGCACACAACATATTTGCGTAGAGACGTATGTACAAAATTAGTCATATATTGCAAACTGAGTTGCCATATGCACCGACAAGCATAGGAACCACAGGAACCATTCAAATTGTATGTCAAATATGATGCAGAATCCAGTGGCATCTTTTCGTTCACAAAAATTGGAAGTTGAACTGTGATTGTAAACAAAACTGTCAGTTTTATTCTTAACTTATATAAATAAATGAACATTTGTTGCATGGGTGGTGATAAAAATTACAATAAACAAGGTTTTGATCTTGATATAAACACCTGACCCATTAAGTTCATATATTTGTCAGGATAAACTAAGAATTGTGTCGTGTAGAAAAGACAACCGGATTCGTCCTTATTGGGAATTCATCACGCACTGGCCCCGAATTTGCCGCGGACAAAGCTCGAACCTGAGCACGTCTGCTTCGGAATCTGGTTCTTTAACTACACTACGCACAATTTGCAGGTTTATTCTATACATTGCAGTTTGATCCTCGCTAGTCAATTTACCATGGTACTCTGAAGATGATCATGGAATGTTGAAACGCGTCAGTGGGTTCCGACAGGCGGTAGTTTTGCTATGTTGGTCGACGATTGGTTGAATACAATGTGATTGGTGTTTACTTCAAGCTAGCAAACTTGAATTAAAGAATTGTTACCACCACCCGCAAAATCTTTGGTTGTATATTCATTTGACAGTTTTCTACCCCCACCGCACTCCGTCTCCCCATTATTTTTTCGAATCCAGGAATCGAGTGCTAAGCGTGGCCCATCGCGGTAAGTGAATAACAATGAATGGATGATTCAACTGCTCACATTGCTCGTCAAATGCACTAGGAAAATAACAATAGAACAAACGCGACATTAACATGCATACAGGTGAACTCGTACTCTTGCATGTATAAAATTTTACTTATAAAGATTGTTTAAGTATATGCACACACATGTGCTTATGTCAGTCATGGATGACAGTGAGTCAAGTGACTGACTTAGACATCTGTCCGGACATATACAATGGAGCATTTGGAAACCTTTAGACTAATATCACTGAAGTATGGCGTTAATGATATATATATATATATATATATACCTATATATTTCAGTGCCAACTACTTTACAATCTTTCATTTATATACATTCTTGGTTTTCAGTTAAATACTGTTTGTTGCGGAGAACTAATATATATGCAAGTATGTATTAGGTGTTGCGAACCTAGTAAAAAATTAGTTCAGTTGCGACCAGAAAGAGAAACCAAAGGCAGCATGAACGGAAAGTATAATCTCATGCACATTCGTTTCGTGCTACTGGCGACTCATCAGTAGGAGCCGGTATTACGCCCTTTAACCACTATATATTTGGTAGAAGAATGTGGAATAATAGGACGGTACAATCTCTAGACGAATGTATAAACCTGTAATAGTGAAGCTAACATCATCT